>VZTU01021716.1:0-17923 GCA_013400835.1 Zapornia atra | reverse complement strand
AGTTCATCCAGCAAGCCTCTCACATACTTCAGTACTTTGTTTAATCCCTGACGTGAAGGGACCACCCTCATGGTATGAAGGACCATAGTTTAACCTGCAAACTTACTATAATCAAGATTTTTTAAAGACTTATTTATGTGATATCCAAACACAAGGAAGTTTCTATAACCTTGGTGTGATGTAGTTCAGCAAAAGCATTAGCTGTGTGAATTCTTAGTTACACAATTGCCTTAATAGGACAAGTAATTTTAGAAGGCATATATCAGGTCAAGAATCATTGACATTTTTTGTAGTCACACAGAAATAGACCTCCATATTAAAGAGGAAGTCTTACTCAGAATAGATGTAGGGGGGAAAAGTTTTTTTCTTATGAGAAATAAGTCATCTTCAGATTTATACTACATAGCCATGGAGTTGCTGGAATCCTGTTTAAATAAAGCAGTCCAACCGAAAAACAACAGTGAGATGTCAAACACATGAATGATAAAATGATAGACCACCTTCTACTTACTGAAAACACTCAGTAGTTAAGAAACTTGTACATTCTAGGGTCGAACATAAAGAACCCCTTTCCCCCCAACTCATATTTATATTGTTTATACAAATACTTAATAACAGCAAATGAATGTAATTATAATATTTTAAATCTTTTCATTATAGGAATTAAGAAGTAACAAGAAGTTATGGTTTAGGATTTCACAAGCTAAATTTGCATTATTTTAATTTTTAAAAAATTACTCAAAGGCAGCTATGTTATAATGATTATGTACTAGAGAAAAGAGAGACTGCCTTGCATTTCTAATGGTAAACAATACCTAGTAACTCAGCAACAATTCTTTCTTTCAAGGTACTTTATTTTTGATGCAGAACAAGAAAGCTAGTAAACAAAGCTCAAATACACATAATTATACCTAATGTATCTATTTATCCAGGAGGCACCAAGAATAAATTAATTATTTGTAGAAAGTCGTGGCAGTGAAATTCTGTAACAGGCCATGCAAAACCAGGAAACAACAACGATAAGCAGGTTTTAGTTGGTTATGTTTCTTTATCCCTCTGAAGCCTTCTATTTTTCTTTTACAGTAGCTCCTTATAGACGGTAAGGGTTGATGATGGCTTAATCTCCCTTTCAAAGAGACAGAGCAGCTGAAGTAGCCTAGTTAAGAACTACAAATTTTTCCTTGCTGTCTCCTTTGCCTCAGGAGGGAAATAGTCTGGTTTTGTCAGTGTAAATGGAGGCTGATATTTGATTATTCCTCTTTATGTGCTAAGTCAGCAGTACTGTGAGTTGTGTAAGTAGGCAAGGAGGAGAGAGATATTTTATTCAGAACATTTTACTCTGTATTACAATACAGAAAACTAGCACTAAGTAGTAAATTCATTTGGGGACCAACCTTCCCTCTTCCACATGTAAATCAATGGCTGTTTTGCTACTGGTTTCACTGAAAACTAGATTGCATGTTTCATGCTTTGGGAAAGGAAGCTTGAATATATTCTCATCATAAAAAACAAATCATTGAGATTACAATATTCTCAAAGATATGCAAAGTGCTGCTGAGATTCTCAACGTCCTCCAAAACCAGATTCAGTTTTTAATTTATTTATGCATGTAAAATGAGAAAAGCAGCTTCATGGACATATTCTCTGTCTCTATTTCCTTTTTCTCTGTTTGCCTCTCTTGTAAGGGCTTCATTGCCTCTTAAAATTAGGGGATCACTTTTGCTGTAAATAAAGGAATAAGAATTGACTAATCTATTGGATTTGTGTGACAAGGTAGTGGGGAAGGTTCAGGGATGTCTTCTCTGAGAAGGCGCTAGAAATTTCCCCCTTGTCTGATAACACCAGTGCCAGTGAAGGTGGTAGCACCTCTGGGTTAACAAAGAAGCAGCAGCAGTTTTTGCAGCCAGAGAGAGGAATAAGATGTGAGAAATAGCCCTGCAAACACCAAGGTCAGTGAAGAAGGGGGTGGAGCTGCTCCAGGTGCCAGAATATCTGTTCCCTTGCAGCCCTTGGAGAAGACCCTGGTGAGGCAGTTTGTCCGCCTGCAGGCCATGGAGTTCCACCATGGAGCTGATAGCCACCTGCTGCCCATAGAAGACCCCACACTAGAGCAGATGGATGACTGAAGGTGGCTGTGACCCTATGGGAAGGACATGTTGGAGCAGGCTCCTGACAGGACCTGCAGCCCATGAAGAGAGAATCCAACACCAGAGCATGTTTGTTGGCAGGACTTTGCTGACCTTTGTGGGATTCATGCTGGAGCAGCCTGTTCCTGAAGGTCTGCACCTTGTGGAACCCCATGCTGGAGCAGGGTGAAGAGTCCTCCCACTGAGGAAGAAGGAGTAGCAGAGACAATGTGTGATGAATTCACACAAGCCCCCACACCACATAATGCCTCTGTGCCACTTGGTGGGAGAAAGGAGAGAAATCAGGAATAAAGTTGAGCTTGGGAAGAAGGGAGGGGTGAAAGGAAATGTTTTTAAGGTTTGGTTTTATTTCTCATTATCCTACTCTCATTTGATTAGTAACAAATTATTCTCCCAAGTTGAGTCTATTTCACCAGTGACAGTAATGGGTGTGATCTCTCCCTGTCCTTATATCTACCCAGGACCCTTTTGTTGTATCTTCTCTTCCCTGTCCTGCTGATAAGGGAAGTGATAGATAGGGTTGGGGGGGCACCTGGCATCAACCCACTATAAGTAGAATAAAAGTTTGGAGAATTCACCTGTTTTAAAAATGGTTCAATGATTATTTTATAGGTAGACCATTTTTATAGAAAGCAAACATCAGATTTTATTACTTAGGAAAGATTTTATTAGAGAGCCACTGAATTTCTTTTAAACATACCTTTTAAAGACAGGTACATTTAACGCCAAAATTACTGACTTTGGTAGAACAAGTAAGCTGCAATTTACCCCAAAGTGTAACATTGACAGTAAATCCAGTGTGAAATTTTTGTGTTTGCCCAAGACAAGCTGGGGTAGAATGAAGCTGAGGATGGTTGAACAGCACAGTAAGCACACTGAGCTCTGTCTTGGGTGTCTTTTCTTTAGATTTTTCTGTCATATCAGGATTCATTTTGGTTTTTTGTCTTTTAATGGAGGAAATCAGAAATTAGAAAGAATCATGCACAACAATCTATTGGTGTCAGCCATTAAAGGAATTACCTTGCCTATTGAATATCACTTAGTTTGGAATCGGTGTTGGTACTATTAATTTCTACCTTTTTAATGCACACTTTAGCTAGCACATGACCCATACTGTGTAACAGCAGTTACACCCCAGGGACTAGAGATTAACAGCATGTGCTACGAGTGGTTTATTTTACAATTGCTGTGAAATAAAAGCTGATGGAAATGAGCCACTAGTGAATTACTTTGCCAGCAAAATCAACAATATTTTTATCGTCATGGAAAAGCTCGCTTCTTCTGTCTTGCCTTTTCCTAAGATTGGTCTCATAAAAGAACACAATAGTTTGGGGAAGGTTGCAGGAGGAGAAAAATAGAAAAGCAAAATGTTACACTTAATCCTGCAATTTTCATTGTTTGTTGCAGCTCATTTGAATAAATTTTACCAGCTAAATCTCTGTGTCACACTTAATTAAAACACAATTTGGGCATAAAAAGAAACAGTCAAATGAAATGAAAATTATTTTCCGATAAACTCCAGTCAGTCAGCTTTTCCTTCTCATTAAAGGAACATTAATGCAGCTGCTACGCCTGTATATTTTTGGAGTGCTAGGGAAGAAGAAAATTAATCTCACAGCAGGGTATCATGGAGGTTTGGTTTTGTTGTTTTTTAACCTATAATGAATGAAAAAGAGTGTACCAAAAAGTTCTACCTCTTTCCCAGACTTTCTAATGAGCAGTAAATTTATTTTAATTTCAAATAGCAGATTAATGTAAAATAGTACACCTGATTAACAAGCACAGAGAAAGAGGGTGTTCTCTGACCATTAGGGACAACTTACACTGAACTACACCGGTTTGCTGTTGCACAAGGAGTTTGACCCTACCTGAATATGCTTCCCCAACAAAAAAATTACATAATAGATAGAATGAACCTCTTCATTTATTACTCCTCTAGTGATACAATATACTAAATTCTCCTTCTAAAACTGCATGTTCTTAAAAGAAGCATCTGGAAGAGTAATAGAGACAACTAGTATTAAAGGTAGGCACCAGATGGAGGGGCAAACATACTGGCCAGTCATATACGCATTTTGCCCACAACTGACTTTTTCCCCCCTTTTATTCACATTTTTTTCCCCTTAATATACATTTTGTCTACAGTTAACTTCAAGCAAGCCATTAATCATCTTTGGTATTACTCCAGGTTTCAGAGCAAATTTGAAATTTTTATTTATTGCCTGGCTGTTAGTCTGTAACACACAGCAGTTATTGCTGAGAGATATAGCTGACTGCCTTATCCGATCCTTCAGCACCCCAGCAGCCAAGCATACTTTACTCAAGGCTATCAGATAATGGTATGTGGCATGATTTACATGTGCAGAATTGAGAATTCATTGTGAACCTATTTATAACTACAGCACAGTTGAGAGAAAATGATTTAATGGATACTGTAAGGATACTTTGATAAAGCACATTAATACTACAGCCTTTTCCAAACTGTTATGAGCAATAGTATGAAGATGTAGCTCCATGTACTTGTTTGTATTTGGAGACCATGTTTTATCTGTAAATTTGTATATAATGAGCAAACTTAATCTTACACTTTTCTTCTTTATAGAGAACCTGCCATTTAGGTCTCCATCCAAAATTTTGCTGATACATTTAGCTGTCAGAATGCTGCTGATGTACAAAGCATCCCTGAAACGGACTGAAAAAGAAACAGATCTGGACAAATTTTTTTTTTTTTTTTAAAGAACATATTCTGGTTAAGTGCCTTATGCTTCATTAAACACATTTTCCCACCCCTATTCCTGATGATAAGGAAGAAATTTCTCAATATCATAGAATTACAGACTAACAGAATGTTTCTATCCCCCTGCCATGGGCAGAGACACCTTCCACTATCCCAGGTTGCCAAAAGCCCCATCCAGCCTGGCCTTGAACACTGCCAGGGAGGGGGCAGCCACAGCTTCTTTGGGCAACCTCTTCTAGTACCTTACCACCATGACAGTCATCATAATTCAAAAAAACAGCTTCTTCTTGGCCCAAAAGTGGCATTTTCTGCATTTACTAACCCTACAAAAATACCCTAATATCACCCTGTGGAACTAGGCTGTGCATTCATAAGACTGCTGAATTTTCTTAGACAGCCATTTCACTGTAAAACTTCCCACTAAATACTTTGCAGTGCACAGAATGAAAATCACACCATAATTTGATCCAACGATGGTCTGAATTCACTGTAGTGTGGACAAGAGTTTAACAGATTGCATCACCAAGAATGGATGCCTCTGTTAATAAAGTTTCTGGTTTGTAAGGAATTAAGAAAATAAACACCCAAAAGGTGAACATATTCTAGCCTATTTCCTATTAATTTTACACCGATGACCATGCTGGCCCCAAATGGGTAAGCCTCCTATTTCATTTCCCAGTAAATAAGTGTTTAATTATATTTGATTTTGGGCTCATCTATTAATTCAGTATGGCTGTGCAGTGGAGTACAAGCAGATCTAGCTAAAGGTACTTACAGAAATCTCAAGCTAGGATAGTGTAGGTTTTTCTTTTCCCCCATGAGTTTACACTTTGGGATCGGAAATGCTATGATGTGAGTTTGGTTTATGAGATAAAAAGCCAGGTTTCAACACCAGTGACTCCAGGCTGTGGTAATTAGGACAGGTATACGTGATAAACAAAGAAAAGATGAATCAAGGTCTGAATGATGCAACAGAAGTGATGGGTAAGCATGTATTTGCCGGAGTACCATGGTCCTTGATATAGTAGTGGCACACAAAAGCTCAAAGCACTGACCATTAATAACCAAAATAATATGTTATTCTTTTGCCAAAGAAATCAACTGTTTACATGTAAGGCGATGGGATAGTAAGATAATAAGCAAAGTAAACAATAAAGAGTATAGTATCTGGGTGCACCACTGAGCCTTGTGAAAAGACAAAATACTGTCATTTTGCTGTTGCCTGTTTCTCATAATGTTTTGCTTGTATACATCTGAATGTCATCACTCAGTTTCAGAAGTGCTGTGGGGACATGGACAAGCATAAAAGTGCTTGGGGTCATGCCAATTTTATTCTCTACAGGCACTGATAAGGAAAAGCCAAGCTTACTCATGTTGCTTCTTAGATGATGTGTTTCCGAAATAGAGTGCCTTTGGTAAAGAGATGCATGTATTTCTACTAAAGGCAGATAATGACACCTTTTCTACGTGGCTGGGTAAAGCAACAACCTATCTAGAGAACTTCTGAAGACTCGGGCAAAATAGATGTCATAGTATAAGAAACAAAGTTTTCACAATAAGTGACACTGGTGATGGTTGAAAGGTGTCCAGTTATCTTTCACCACATTGATGATGCACTGGATGAGCTTCAAGACTATATTCTTTCAGTAAAGGGGAATACGGGGGATGAAGTGCACACTTACATTTTAATGCTCAACCTTCAAGTAAGAGATCACTTGAAATTGGTATGATCTACAATTCTGAAGAACACTTTAAGAATCGAAGCTCAATGTCTCCTATCAAATTTAATAAGTGATCTCAGTGCAAAGAGGCTCAATTTTTTACAACAAAAGCACCAAAATGCACAGAACCAGAGAAAGAGAGTTAAATTACTCAATCCCCCTAAAACAGTGCCTTGGGAAGACATCAGCATAGTATACAAATAACACAACCAGGCAAGGTATATGCCAGCAGGAAAATCAGCCAGAGCATAAAAGATTACAGGTTTTGCAGTTTCATTCACCGGTGACTCAGTTCTATGCTCAGTTAATTAATGGCATTATTGATAAAAATACTCAAATCCCAGCTTTAGAATGGTCATTGTCACAAACCATCTATAAGAGAGATTCACAAGAACTTAACGCTTCTTTACACAACATATTTGACACTGATAATAATGTCAGAAATTATAACCCCTTTTCCATTTTGGTATTCAATTATTGATATATTTGTACTTTATTCATAGGTGATCTTATCACCTCTAAAATGCTATTGAAGGCTTGCACATTGATCGGCTCCAGCAGGCAACTAGAGATGTAAAACCTCTGGAAGCAAAGAAATCCCCGGTTCTGCTGCACCAACAAAGGTCCTTAAGATGAAATCCTTGTTGATGTAAATGATCCATGTAAACAATTGCATAATAGACCCTTAAATGCTTCACTTGGCTGCTTTATAGGCAGTATGAGTCAATAACTGTTAATACACAGGTGTATCACACAGATCACCCCTTAGAATCAACTTTCCCTTGCAAATTTCAGCATTTTAAGTATGCAGTCACAACATATTTCTAAACACTTAAAAAGAGTTCTAAAAAATGTGTCAATTTCTCTTACCTGGAGAGTTACATAGTGCAAACAAGTTGTACACGTGCTTTTGTGCAAGGACGGATTTCACAGGGAACAGCTAAAAATTGTCTCTTGGAAAGAGGTACAGTTTGCAAAAGCGTGTTTTATACCCCTTCTACTTTAAATGTCAGTACTACAGTTTATCTTTTAAGAGGAAAGAATGTTGTCACAAAAATCTTATTAGCTAGCAATTAGGGGGGTTATAGTGAATAATATAAAATACAGACAAGGAACATTACAGCTAAACAAATATTTAGAAATGCCCTGTCAAAATAATTTGCACAAGTCTGGTATTAAAGATAATCTATTCTGTAAATCAAAATATCAAAATGTGGAAATTTGTCACTCTCACCTAGTATTCAAGCCTATTCGGATTTACAAGATAACATTGCATTTCTCAATATATGCATTATGAGTAATTGTATAATTCATGCAGTCCTTGATAACTGTATATTACACGTCTTCTAATGGAAGATTTTATAAATGAGTCTTGTAGCTCTGATTTAGAGGCAACTGAATAATAATGAATATTTAAATGTAATTGCTGTGGCAAACATTGTACAAAGGCTCATAGGATGCTCATATAAATTAAGTTCATCATTACTGCAGTTTTATAAGTGAACCGGGATTCCCTGTATTAGTCTCCCTTCTCCTTATTCCCTCCCTTTTTTTTCCTTCTCTCTTTCTTACAGGGACATCTAATGTTCTTTGTTTGCCCGATGCTTGACTGATATGAAGACCTATCTAGTAGGCCTGAGACTGAAGCAAAACACAGACTGGCTTACACAGTCTTTCCACTCCTACCTTCACCATTTCTACCTTTCCAGTTTCAGATTTGCCACTGTTTATTACCATATGTTCTCTGTAAGGTTTGAGGAAAAAATGGGGGCAAGATTCCCACTAGACCCTCCATTATATTCTTACAACCAGAACACAAATGAAGGTTTGAACCAACTGCTTCTAGCACCCAACTTACAGGGCTGATTTGAGTCTTCCCTTACATGATAGCTGTAATCAGCAGTATTAATATTAATAAATTAATAAATTTCCACATGAGATGGACCAGACTCTCCTAAAAACACAGATAAGCCTTAAATTTCATTCCTGATTAAATCAAGAAGATATTTTTCCAGGCTAATGCTAATAGAGCATTGGAAAAAGATTCATTTTAACAGACCTCAGCACACGGAAACTAGATCTCCCTTGAGTCACACCAACCTAAAGAAGGCTTTTGATGATCCAGAATCAACAGCAGAGATTAATTACAGTTCTTTGACACAATGTATATTTTAGAGATCCAATGAAAGCAATGTTCTGCCTGCCACGATCAAATGAGCTTGTTAAACTTGTGTAGCACAATAACCCTAAATTAAATAGCACCATTAAACTTGCCATTATAGCATGAGTTGGAGAGGAAAACAATCAGTCATGCTCTTGCAGAAACATTGAGGTTCTAGTTTATAATAAATCACCTTCTAGACAAAATTACTCAGAGACTATTCTTCATAAAGAAATCAAAACAAGGACTAAGATTGTTTCAAATGTATGTATTTTCACTAGAGTTGAATTTAAAAAAAAAACAAAACCTCAATAACAATAAACAAAGCACCAAAAACTCCCTACTGGATTTTCAAAAGTAGCACCTTTTCCACTACTGACATGATAGTACATTCTTTCTTTAAAATAGTTCTGTTGCCTTCTTGAAGGAGCTTTCTCTGAAAGGCAGTGTCTATCACAATAACTTCATTGCATGCCAGAGCCCTGGAGACAAAACTCCAACTAAAGCCTGCTGTCAAACATTACCTGTAAGAAACCTGTTCCAACAAACATTACCTGTAAGAAACCTGTTCCAAAGAAGTTACACATTCCCTGTCTGCACCAAATTTTGGACCAACTTCCTTCTCTCAGGTAATTTTTTCTTTGGATTTGAAAATTATAGGGAAAAAAAAATAACTATTAACCCCTGCATTAATAAAACTAACAAGTCTATGCGTACAAACAGAAACATCACAAACATGCTTTTCTTCCTATGTAACTTTCCACTTGTTATCATCATCCTTTCTCTTGTTTTCCACGCAATTAAATAATTTAAGGTCTGCAATCCTTTTCTAAATATTGTTAGGATTCTTTTGGGACTCTGATTTCTGTAAGAAATTAATGGGACCCCTAAATACTTTCACTTCACCTATCTAAATTCCAAGCAGTTTTGCATTTTAATGATTTCTCTGAAGGGCAGGGAATTGATAGGTTGCACCCAGTAAAATATTCACAAAGTTGTTGGAAAATGGTAGGTTTTAAAACACAGAAATTTATGGTGGTTTGAAAACTTTATTTGTTCATTTCTTTAACCTATTTTTAGTCTGGTAGGCCAAGGAGGAAGAGTTTCAGGCATCAGAACAGGGTTCAAAACTATAAATTCATACTACTTCTGTGACAGAGGTTGAAAAATTCAGCAAATAGCTTCATTTGTTTCTGCCTTTATATCACACTTCTAAAAATAGGATTCCTCCCAACACTATCAACTAGTTGATTAATCTGTAAACTCTTTGGGACATGGGCTGCCACCTTTGGTGAAAGCACCAAACACAAATGTGGTGGTTTTGGCCCTAACCAAAGGCCAAATCCCCACCAAGCCGCTCGCTCACTCCCCCCTTCAGCCGAAAAGGGGGAGAAAATAGATATTAGGAGGCTTAGGACTTGAGATAAGGACAGAGGGATCACTCTGCAATTAGTGCAATGGGCAAAACAGACGCAGCACAGAATAAAGGAAAGAAAAAGGTGATTTATTACTACTTACTACAACTACTACACCCAGTGAACCGGAACGAGATAAGAAGCGGCCAGGTCTTCAAGCACCTTCCCCCCACCCCTCCCTTCTTAGCAAACTTAAAACTCATCCCGATTTTACTCCCTTCTTCCCCCCCCAACATGGCGCGGGGAGGGGCAGGGAATGGGCAGTGGGGTTCCGGTGATTCCCAACAAGCTGCTTTTCTTCCCCAGATATTATCACTTCTACTTCCTCCCCCCACCCCTCGCCTCTTCGCACTCATGACTTTAATCAGAGATTCGCTCCCTTCTTCCCTCCCGTTCGCAGTACAGGGGGGGCAGGGAATGGAGAGTGAGGGGTTTCAGTCCGTTCCTCCCAAGCTGTCTTCCATCTCAGCTGGGGGGGGGGGGCATTCCACATACACACACCCTTCCCCTGCGGCACCGTGGGGTCCCACCCACGCGAGAGTCGTGTCCACGACCTTCTGCAGCGTGAGTCCTCTCTATCGGGGAGTCATCCCCTCACCACAGGCCTCTCAGCAGGACTCTCCCCTCCATAGGGTGCTGACGTCCGGGTCCAGACCCCCCGGCCTGGTCACCCGCAAAGTCACAAGTCCCTTGGCAAACCTGCTGAGGCGTGGATCAATCTTCACAGGCATAGTTGTCTCTGCTCCCCGTCCTCATCCATGGGCTTCGGGGGGGACACCCGTTTCACCATGGACTCCACCACGAGCTGCAGGGGAAACTTTCTCTTCGCATTCTTCATCCCCCGCCCTCCTGCAGGCCTGGCCTTGGAGTCCGTGCAGCTTGTTACATCTTCTCACTCCCGCTCCGGTGGCAAAGTGCGCCTGCCAGCAGTTTTTTTTTCTCCTATATGTGATTCACAGAGGCGCTATGACCAGCTCTGATAGGCTTGGTCTCAAATTCGGCCTTGACTGTACCAGTGTTTTTCAAAACATGGGGCTTGCAGAAAGCTGTAACTGCAGCCTACAAGAGCCACTGAAGCAGCAGTTACATTAAACTGCAACAACAAATTAGAATGAATTTGAGTTTAGCCCAATTTTGCAGGAAAAATGCAAGTACTGCATAAGTGTTTTAAGAAAAATACACATTAAGCTTGCAGGCAACTCCACAAACTGTTAGTTGGGTAATATTAATAAAAATTTCAACTTTATCCTATCTTTTTAATTAGACAAAAATAGTAAGATTTAATGAGCTTTGAGTTCTTAAGCTCAGTAACAACTCCTCTGCATTTTGTTAGCCCTTTTGAAAGATGCAATAGCAAATGTATAGTCACAATCTTCCCCCCTGCTTGTGAGCAGCTGTATTATCCTCAGCCTTCTTGTGAATTCCCATCCTGCCCCTCATATCACGCTCAACTGAACCATCCCAGAAATTTCAGTAGTAGTTCTAGATCTTCACAAGAATTGGATCCATTTTGTTACGGCTCATTATTAAATGTTTACCACAATGTGTAAATGCACTAGTAGCTTTATAGATCTAATTTAGGAGCATAGGTCCTTCAGCTGTCTATGGGAAGAAAATGATACCACCAGCTGTAACTCTGACACCTGAATTAAGTTTTAAGTTCTAAACCTAGGTATCCTAAGGACTTGTCTGACAATACTACTTCAAATTGTGAGGCTTTGATCCTAGATTAGATGCTTGAGGAACCAAAACTATCTATTGCATCCCAGAGGGTTCTATACTTTCTAAGAAGAAAGAGTTCTATACTATTCTAAGAAGAATAATGATGGATAATGACAACTGTCTAATCCAAAGAAGGCCTTTCGTAACTGTATGTGAAAGATTTCTAACTTCCATAAAAACATTGACCTCTTCATCAGAAAGTCAAAAGAAAGAATTTAATGCAGCTTTTTAAAAATGTGATGTTCATCCATTTGGGAAAAATCCTAGCTAAAATTAAGTTACTTTTCTTCCAAAACACTTAAAATAAAAGAAATACAGAAGCTATACCAAATGTAGAAAATTGTTCTTTTTGTTTTATCCAAGAAACAGAAATAAACACATGCATGTTTGAAGGTTTTCATAAATAGTATTACAAGCTTCTTGCAGTATTTTTCAATAATCACATCGACTTTAAGCAACTTAGTCTCATACTATTTGTCTTTGATTTACTTTTTTTTTTTTAAGGTGCTTTGACAAGTAAAACAGCAGCTAGATAAATATTGTTTTTGACTTATAGAGCTGTTCATGACATGTGAAAGAACAGAAAAAAGTGTTCAGCATACATCTTTGGAAAAAAATGCATTGAATTTTTATCACTGAGATTTTTCCCAAGGTCTCGGGAAGACTCAAGCTATATTTATCATCCCTCTGCCCAGGATGTCCACCCTCTTAAAACAATTCACTCATTTCTATTGTCATCAAGCACAAGAAAAAAGGTGACATGGTTTTCTTTTCAGAAAATCATGACAAAATTTCAAACAAATATTTATGTAATATATATATAGCAAGTAATCATATAGGCTTATAAACCTTTCTTATGAAGACAGACTTCGAGAGTTGAGCTTGTTACGTCTGGACGAGAGAAGGCTTCATGGGAACCTAATTGCAGTGTACCAAAACTTAAAGGAGTCATACAGGAAGGTAGGAGAGGGACTGTTCACCAGGTAATGTAGTGATAGGGCAAGGGTCAAAGAGGTTAGATGTTAGGAAGAAGTTCATTACTCTGAGGGTAGTGAGGCAATGGCACAGGTTGCCCAGAGAGGTTGTGGAAGCCCCATCCCTGGAGGTGTTTAAGGTCAGGTTAGATGGAACTTTGGGCAACCTGGTGAAGCGAAGGTGTCCGTGCCCATGGCAGGGGTGTTGGAACTAGATGATCTTTGAGGTCCCCTCCAACCCAAAGCATTCCATGATTGTATGATAATGTAGAAATGGTATAGATCTTGTAATATGTATTCTAACTCACTGCATGCAGCATGGTGACAGATGATACTAATGTGTAACTAGAAGCATGAAAGTAATCTCATTCTGAAGACAAAAAATATCTTATTTGCAGAAGCTTTTAAGGTATGTTCTCAATATATGTATTAAATAAGCTTAATGAGGTAACTTGTTATAATACACCATACTTGCCTCCTATGGAATGCTGGTTTGCAGTATTTGCCTTAAATTCATTAGTGTGTTATTGATCTAAATTAACTGTTCTCTCATTCATGTGAACAGCTGTAAAATGATATTATATCCTTCTAAGGTTTTCCAAGACATTTCAATTTGTTACAAGATTTCCCAGTTGCTGAAAAGTCTATGATTTCAGAGTTCAGTTTCATTGGGTATTTCATTACCTGGCCCATGCTGTAAAATTCTAGGATGGTTTTCAGACAAAAAAAAATGCAAAAAATCCTAATAAAGCAGTATTTGATCTCTCCCAAGCCAGAGCTATTGAGTCAACCACTGTATGCATTGCTGCCCATTAACAACAGCAATGGATGATAGGCAGCCAGAAATGTATTTCCCTTTCTTCATCTCTGCTGTACTGAGAAAAAGTAGCCTATTCCCAGTGCCACCTTCATACATACACACCAAAAGGAGAGAAACACATCAAAAGCACAAGAAGGTAAAGTACTACAATATTTTTGAAAAAAAAAATACTCACTTTGGTTTGTTTTCTATCTCCTGCAGAGAAATTTCAATGGAAGTTGCATACCTGTTGTAATGTGAAAAAGAGTGAATAATAATTCCTTATTCACTCTGACTGTACCATTTCACATTACACGCACTTCTATCAAAATCAACTGCAGCTACCTCTTTTCTACAGTGAGAAGACTTAAGACTATTTTCCCTTCTCTGTAAAGTAACTATCTGATTGTCTTTGGTCATTCCCTTTTTGTGTGGTGCCACAATATTTTATTCTCTGTTCCATTCTTTTGTCTAACATCTTATTTATCTTTTTAAACTAGTGTTAGAGACTGAATGAACATTTTGGAGTACTTTTCACAATGACTTCAAATATTAACTCTGGAACGAGGCACCACTAATGTCAAGCTAGTTATTGTGTCTACAATTAAGATCGCCTTGTAAGCTACATTGATTCATATTTAGTGATATTAAATACTACATGGAACTTCATTACTCACTTGCTCATTTACAACTTTCTGCAACTCCTTATCTTGAGAAGTTTTCTAATGTCAAAGCCTTTGTCATTTTCCTGTTCACTCCATTTTGCTGTTCAAGATGTTTTCTGAAGATCAACATCAAATAGTATTGTTACCTGCAGAGATAATCAAGGAATGTCACTGACAGTGTAGATTCATTGTGAAACCTTACCATTGTTTTCCTTATTTTACTCAGCAATTAATCACCATTTTACTGCAAAACCAATGATCTGTCTGCCAGCTGCCCTTATCTGTATTTGTTTGTGTGACTTTCAAATCTCCAGCAGGATCACAAGACATGACTTGCTACACTTTTTTCCCAGTTCACTAACAAGCTCTATTATTTCTTCTGGTTTCTGCCAACATGAATTAAATAGAAGATGTAATGCCTCTAGATACCCAGACACTCTTTGGAGTCCTTTTTGAAAACTTGTTCTCATTGGCTTACTTACTCTCTTCTGTATTAAAGCAATGGATTTTACATCATACAATCAACATGAGGTAGCAATATCTCATGGGTGAAACCTTTCCCTCTGACAATTAATTACTTTTATATTTTGGTCTAAAACCTTTTCCAGTGATGTGTATATTTAAGACTAATGAGCACAATTATAAAGAAATAATTTAGATCTTCTCACTGTTGCCTCGAGTGCTCATTTTTATATGCCAGCATCTCTATCAGTCCTATGGAATCAAGTACAGACTTCCAGCTACTGGTGGGTGGGAAACCATTTTTATTACTCATTTTTATGCCTAAAACAATTTACTTTTCCCAAATGTTCACTGCCTGCCTGATAAGATATGATTTAAAATTTAACTTGCCATAATTTGTATTCTTTCTATTGTCTTTAAAAACAATTTTCACTTTTCTAAAAGAAGACTTTTCACTTTTTAAGATCACTTTATTCTTCTGTTACAACTATGACTCTATAAAGTAACCGTATTAGAACATGACTATACCAAAACCATCCCCCTTTAAGGAGAGGGTTTTTTTCAAATAATGTAAACAATTTCCAAATGTTTGTGAGGTTATCTTCCCCACTAAATTTGTAAGTTTAAAATTCAAATACCTACCTTTTGTCCAAAAGCAGACATTCAATCATCAATTCAAGCAATATATTTTACTTTAACAAAAAACAGACACTTATTTGGGAATTTCCAAAATGAAAATAATTTCTCCATAAGCATGCTTATGGTCAGAATTTATATGTACTAGGCAAACAATTGAGAGAGATAAATTCCTTTGGTTGAGATCTTGAAAAACCCTTTGGTCAAAGCATAAGTACCCTACTTCTTACTATTTATCCAGCAGATCCAGGTGACAGGCAATAAAAATGTCAGCTAGTGTGGAAGAATAAAAATAAGCTGCAGTTTTTACCTTGACACCTTTTAAAAGTGTAACATCTAATGTAATTTTGTACTGTTCTGGGACAGTAATTACTCAGAAAACACATAATAAATGCACGCTAATGACATAAGGTAACAAGAGATGTGCTTTTCATGGATGCAATCCGAGACATAAAGCACTGCAGTAGGCACACATAATAGGGATTCTTAAAAAAAAATAAAAAAGTGTTAGGACTTAGAGCATAGTGAAATGTAGTGATGTGTTTTATACATGCTGAGGTATTGATGCAAGCTTGTTATTTATACAAAGTTCCCAGTAGACAATGAGGTACTGTACAGACTGAAAAAACCAGCTTATGTTCCACTGAGCCATTTGACCAAATATCTTCAGTTAATTTGATTTATGAATATGACAGGTGATAAACATACCCTTAATATCCGAAGCTTTGACAAAAGCAACATTCATACATATATGTGCATATATATATATATGCACGTGTATTTATACACACATACACATGCATACACATAAGAGTTATTACACAGAAATCATCAAAAGTAATATATATTTATGTTATTTATTAGATCTATAACAGCTCAAAACAGGGAAGCTGAACAGACTTGCAGATACTCTATGGAACTGTATTTATAGACAGAGAATTCATTATTTTCCCCCTAAGTCAGTGACCCAATTCCAAGTGATTTCCATGACAGAATAAAAAAGGACATGATAGAATAAAAAAAGAATAAAAATGGGAGAAATAGGAAAGTCTTGAAAAACTGAAGCATGAACAGTTTCACATATGAAACTAATTTCACAGCCAAATAATAGGGAAAAAACCCCACATAATTCAGAGAAAAGGAAAAAATCTGAGAAAATCTTACCATTTTGTAGTCATTCTGTATCCTGGAGTTATGGCCTATATATTCCTCAGGGAATACATTTCAGAATCATACAGCAGTTTTCTAGATGAAATACATTCCATGTCACATATCCTTACCTAGTAAACATCATTGGCTCTCAGCCTACATGAGGTAAATCCACCAAGGCTCAAATTAATGACAGTCATGTGAAAGAACACCTCTGTGTCATCATTTGCGTAGATCCAGCTCAACCAGCACCTGTTTTTTTGATTCAGGGTCTCACTTTGATTTGTGCTAACCACCATGCAGCCCACAGGGACAAGAATGCATCTATAGATTACACTTTTCCTCCCAGAAAGCAGAGTCCTTTCAACTGTCCACTGAAAAAGGTTTAGGCAGGCTTTCTCTAAATTTAGGTGCCTTAGTCAAGAATTTCAAGTCAGGTACGATGACTTCAGCATTTCATATGCACTTACTACCAGGCACTGACTTCTTTCCTCTGTAAGAATACAGCTAAAGCTCTGTCGAAACACAGAAGTAGCTGAATAAATCCTTGTTCAGATCATTTCTTATTTCAAATCTGATTTGCGTTTTTCTTTCACAGAAATTGGACACTTACAGCCAAAACCTAACACAGCTATACCTTACACTGTGGTCTCATAAAGTAAATCTTACCCCATGGATCTTGTTTAGGTATTGCTTTCCATGAGGCTTGGAACGTGGTTTAAAAAATACTTGTTAACAACATGAATAGAGAAATACTCATTTCTCTCTCTTGTTTCTAGCATTTTATGTTTCTCCTTAACCTACTGCAATATTACAAAGTTATTGTTATAAATGCCTAATTCTAGTTATTTTTAAACAATGACTAGGAACTCTATACTTTCAAGAGACCCTGTATGAAAATATTTGAAAAAGCTCTGTCAAAGAAAATAAAGCTTACAAAACCGGTCTTCCAACAGTAGAAAAGCACACTCTATGAAGCAAATTGTGAAAAATATACTCAGTTGAGAATAACTTGAAACAAAAGCATAGTCTGGATTTTCAGTCTAACTTTGGTAAGGAAACTAGTGTTATAACTGTAACATCCAATGACTAAGAGCCTAAAATAGGAAGACCCCAGAAATTTGACTGATGATGTAGAAAACAGAAAACAATAGAAGAATCCTTGATATTAACATGAGTAAGACATTTATTGTAAGTTCCTTCTTAGTCCTAAAGTTTTAACAGCAAGTACAATAATCAGTGTAAAGAATGGGAGGTTGCTATAGCAGTTTTGTGACAAAATGAATTATGAAAGCACTAGGAAAGCCATTAAAAAAAAAACTTTATACACTTCAG
>VZTU01021715.1:53869-79107 GCA_013400835.1 Zapornia atra | reverse complement strand
AATGAATGCTGCTTTTCAAGTTGAGCAATTAGGAAACACGAAAGCAAATCTCAAAGCTGATGTTTAATTAGCTGTGCTTTAGAACCTTAACAGAGAAGGAACTTGCTCCTTTTAAAACTAGAATAAATGTGGTCTCTGCAGTGGTCAAAGACAGACATACCTCAAAGAGAAATACCTAATATTAATTTCAAAAAAGCAGTGATGATAGTCTTCATCTATACATGTTTCTTCCAGTCCAGACCTAGATTCTACAAAGAAAGCATTTTAGCATTCCTATACTACACTTTACAGGTCAAAGGGTTTACAGATTTGTCATTTAGCATGTGAGCACAAGTCAGAATCGTTGAGATGGCTGTTGGGAATAACATTTTAGGGCAGAATCTTGTCAGAAATTCTTATTTTTTGTATGAAATTGTACTCTGTGCTGTTCACATTTATAATGTCTTTTTGTTTCTGTCTCTAGCATGAATTTCAGGTAAACTTAAAAACATACAGAGGAATACTTTAAAGCATCAAAGAAACTGGGTTACTGTCTGAAGACTGCTAAAGAAAGTTAAAAGATATTTATTTGACATAATGGTGGAATGATTTTATAGGACACAAATCCATATGATGAAAATCACCTATTCCTATATATTCTAATATTGAAATGAAAGATGAAAGGGCTACAAATAGAGTTAGAATTATTGCTTTTAAATTAAATGGAAAGTGTCCAATAACTATACAAAATAAAAAATAACCATTTAAAGTTAGTCTCATTATAGTAAAGCCACTACCATCACTGAAATACAGGTAATCAGCTATGTCTTTCTTTACATCTCAGTAATGAAATAATTAAATTAAACCAAATTGTTACTAGCAATTATACTCTCAGATTAATTTAATCTTACCTTAATATTCACTATAAAATGGGAAATGCAAATAGATATTACTTAGGTAGTTACTTTAAAAATTCACTTTTGTCTAGTTAGACTATTGTGTAAACGGCAATGCAATGATAGCTTCTGGGAAAAATTAAGTTATATAAATCCATTTTATATTACTTTGACTCAACATCCTAAAATGTAGTCATATGTATTCTATCAACTAACTTCTGATATCGTGCTTCACAAAAATTAAAGTGTTTTCCAGTCTTAAGTGTTAAAATCTTACATAATTTATTTCATAAATGCTCTGCAGGTATTTATGAGAAGTTCATGCCCATTCTAAGCAAACTAAGTGCTATATTGAATATTCATGCGCCACACAATGCCTTCTAAAATATGAAACAATGCTTTCTCCTAAAATTCCTCCTTGCACAAGTTTGCTTATTTATACATAAATTATATAACATGTGCATACCACATCTCAATTCTATTTCTTCTACAACCATGACAGAGGATTTCTGTACTCAAGCTAGGATGAACCGTGAACCCCATTACTTCCAGACTCTTCGTATGACAAGTCCATAATAGTACTCTCCCCTGCCACACTTACAAACACATATTTACATTATCACATCCAAATCAACCTGTTGCCTTTCAGGCAATCAGTCCAATTCAAAATTACTTAATTTTCTTCCTTCCAGGAACTTCAACCTCTCTCTCACCCTTCCTATTTCATCCATTCATTTAGCATTAATCTACTGTTTGGTCTTAGACAAAATCATACCAGCATGAACATGCAGCCCTCCTTTCTAAATAGTTTCTACTCCGTTAACTCCATCCTTGTCCCAGCATTCCAGTGAAATTCATTTCCAGAGTACCTTTCCTTATGCTCTTCATTATCATTTTATAATTTTCATTTACATGAAAAAAAGAGCCAAAACAAGCTGAATTGTTCTGTGGGACTGAGTGCAAATTTCAGTTGTAGCCAGAGGAAAATTGCAACCTTGAAAACTCTATAGTCTGTTCTCCATCCTACTTCAACAATCAACACTCCTTAAATGATATTATGTTAGCTAAAGCTCACCTTCTCTCCCTTGGTCTTCGAAAAGCTGATTAACATGGAGGATATCCACTACAGCTAGAGTAATTTTAAGTTTTTTCTAGCTTGTGTAATGTCTGTACTATTAGAAAAATAAAACAGAAAGAGGATAATCTTATTGTTCATCCAGGCTTTCAAAAGCCTATTACAATTTACAAGCATACATCAATACACCTCTTAGCCCAAAGCACATGCACCAAAGAGAAAAGCCTCCTGCTGCCCTGAACAGTGGTTAACTAAATAGTTTTAAGTAAAAGAAACAAACAAAAAAAAGTGGTCAAAAAAAGTGTCAAAGTATAGGTGCTTTTTTCCTATACCACATCAAAAGGTAAACAAGTGCTCACCAGTGCTTCCTCATATAGCAAAAGCATTTAGGTGCGTAACATCCACTGAATTTAACGGGTACTATACTCCGACCTCTTTGGGTGCTTTGGACCTTACGAAGCATGTCCCTGAATCATCAAAGACCTGGCCTCATGAACCTAACTATCTGACTCTCTTCAGCCAGGTGACAGGAGATAGGACAAGGGGAAATGGCACAGAGCTGCACCAGGGCAGGTTCAGATTAGATGTTAGGAAAAAAATTTTTCTGAAAGAGTTGTCAGAGTCTGGAACAGGCTGCCCAGGGAGGGGGTTGAGTCACCATCCCTGGGTGTGTTTTGAAAAAGGATAGATCAGGTACCTACGGATATGGTTTAGCATAGTACGGGAATGGTTGGACTTGATGATCTTAAAGGACTTTTCCAACCTTGTGATCCTGTGACTCAGGGCCCTCAATAATTTTCATATGCATGACTCTACTAAAGACAGTAAAAAAGCAATGTACATCATTCATTTAATTGAAAACTTTACATATATTTTTAATTAAGACAAAATGGGAAAAGAACAATATTATTTATTTAAAATGCTTAGAATAGAATACTTTGTGGAGAGCATCTGTTTCATGATTAAATAATTCAATATCCATCAAAGAAATACTGGATACTCTAGAATTTTAAGTACCAGAAAAGGAATGTTCTGTACATTCAGATATTATATAATTAAAAACAAAAGCAGTATGCCATACAATCTATTCTAAACTATTTTAAGATACCACAAATAATATAGGTTTCCCTCATATTCTTACTCCTCCTGACCTAAAAAGTTTGTGAGAGACTCCTCCTGCTATTCATCTCTAACGATCAATTATCTTCCTACAGGATTTCTTAGGCTTCAGCTTGTCTTCCTCCCCCTTTTGTCTGCTTCATTCGAAAATTTCTTTCTGCTTCAATTATCTTACACGTGAAAGTTCCATGTCTTTGTATGTCATGCAACATCATTCTCACATTGTCAGCATCTCTTGTTTAATATTCTGGCACATTACTTTTCCTTTGCAAAATTAATATTCCATCACACTGGATGTGTATAAAATAATCTAAATTCTTCTTACTAGAACCCTTATATTAAATATGCCAAACTGTACATATAATGAAATTACTTTCTAGTAAGCAGGGGTTTACTTTAATGAAAAGTGTGGAAATTATCTCATAAATATTCAAAAAATAGAGAGAAAATCTAAGGAAGACAAAAAATATTTAAAATAAAACCTGGTAGATTACAAATCTAATCATATGTTGCTAAGAAATCAAGTGCAGACTATTAAGGTATTACAAATAAAAGTCAGAAAGTATAGGTACTCAATGGTACATCAGTCAATGGTAAAAAGCAATTGTTACATAGGATGACTGAAGTATTTTAGAACAAACCAGGAAAGAAGACCTGCAAAAATGTGGCCAAAGCGGACAAAATTGCTAAAAGATCAAATTTGCAACAACATTAAATCCACAATCATGAGAAAAAAATAAACTTTATTAATAAGGAGGTGTAACAAGTAGTTTTAATGATGGTGAAGAAGAAAAGTAAAGGCAGAAGAAATGTATTGGAAAGAGTCTTGAAAACGAACAAGGACACTGGATCTGACAGCCCATCCTGGTAACACAAGAATTAAAGGTAGCAACAGATGAGTTAGTAGTTGGAAGCAAATTTTGGACAAGAGGAAGTGACAGTATAATCAAAAACTGAGAAGAAATAATGACAAAGAGATGAAGAAACATCCAGGGGAAACAAGTGAGATTGATGATACCAGAAATACACATATCCAGACATTTCAAATGAAGACAAGACTTAAGAAGAATGGGGAGAAGGACAAGACAGCAGGAGCATGTGCTTTGATTTGGCCAAAATATTTAATATATAAGAAAAGCTGTAAGAAGTCTGACCTTGTGAGTATTTTGAAATAAACAGGAAACAATCATGTTTAGGAGACAAATTATGATTTCTACACTTTGAGTCATAATTCACCAAGCGTGAAGGAAAAAGTTACAATCATAGCTGTAAGAAAAGGAGTACAGAAATATTTATTGGAAAGTGGAAACAACTAAATGTTTAAGCAGTGAAGAAGAGCATGCTTGGAAATTCTGGCTAAAATGAGGAAGGCAAATACAAAAGGTAGTGTCATTTGGGAGGTGTCATCCAGAAAACAACTGAAAGCTGATAAACCCTGTGGTATTAAGCAAAATACTTTCATAAAGAAATCTCAGAGGGAAGGAGACACTACTGTCTCTAATTAAAGACAGAGTTCAAGGTCCAGGAGCTGCTTAACAATATCAAATTAGTGCTGTTAATAACCAATTAAAGTTTGTGATTTTTCTAAAAATTACCAGAGCTACAGCGATTTTATTTTTGCTTTTAAGAAGCCTCAAAATTCCTTAAAAATAATTAATTCTAAAGGATTAACTCAAAAATCCATTTAAAGGCAATAACAAAAGATGCTGGAATGCATTCAAGTTTTTTCTAAATCATATCCAAACCAAGTGTATTCCACTAAGAAAGAAGCCAATCATTTTCACACAGAATAAAAACTTGAAGAAAAAGAAAATGGAAGAGCAGGAGGAGAGGGGAGAAAAAAGAAAACTAAACCAATAATATTAAGAAGAGGGAAGACAAGTAGTACTCCATTTAATATTGAGTTGTACAAGTTAAGCTAATATATCTAAGTTATATATGTAAATACTGATGGAAAAGAAGCCAACAGAATACTCAAACACAAACTTCTTTTTATAAAAAAAAATTCTAAACCCATTTAAAAACTGTTAGCAAACTAACTGAAAACTCAGTGAAAACCTGGAAGTGAGAGAGAATGAGTAGGCTAGGTGTCTAAAACCAGAGCTGATCTGCTGAGTCTCTGAGGATATATCTAGACTTAAAAAAGACTCTCAGATGCAATTTGGAGAGATCTGAATTAGCAAGTCCATAAAGTGCTCTGCAGCACTAAAAAGGTTTTACCAGCTTGGGGCCAAGTCCATTTGAACATTAGTCTGACATAAAGGCACATGAGCCAGTCACAGCTGGTGCTCTTCAGGGGTCTGTTCTGGGATTTACACTGTTTAGCATCTTTATCAATGACCTGGAGGCAGAGACAAAAACCCTTATCGATTTGACAACACTAATGTGAAGGACGCTGTCTATATACTTGCAGTCAGGGCTGCCATTTAGAGGGACCTAGAAAGGCTGGAGAATTAAGCCAACAGACTAACACAAAATTCATCAAGGAGACACATAAAGTCCTGCACCTGGGATTGGTGATCCCTATAATGACTACAAACCTGGAATTGTCTCACTGGGGAGCAGCTCTGCTGAAAAAGATTTGTCCTAAGGACAGCTGGCTAAACATCCCTGGTAGGGATGGAGGCTAACAGTATACTGGGCTGTATTAACACAAACATAGTCATTACATTGAGGAAAACAGTTATTCCCTTTTACTCAGCATTTGTTAGAACACCTCTGTAAGACTGTGTTCAATTTTGGATCCCTACCTCTCTGTACAAGAAAGGCATTGATCAACTGGAGCAAGTTCAGCAGGAGGCTCCCAAAGCTGGAGCACGTGCCCTAAGAAGAGAGTCTGAAACATCTGGGATTGTTCATCCAGGAAAAAAGACAGATTGAAACAAGTAGCAGCCTTTCAGTATCTTAGAGGTGGCTACTAAGAAGCCAGCACCAGAAGACACAGCACCTTACTTGGATGTACATTAGAAAAATGAGTGACAGCAATTATAAATTGAAATTGTGGGAGGGGTTTTAACTAGATATAGGGAAAATAATTAATTATAGGTGAATAATCTTGGGAACAAGTTGCAGAGGCATGTTATGACATTTCCATTGGAGGTTTTCAAGACCCATCTGGAAAAAATCATAAGCAACATGATCTGGTTCATAGTTGACCCTCTTTTGAGCAGGAGGTTGAACTAGATGACTTATCTTCCAGCCTGAATAATTATGCATAGGAACTATACCCCCAGAAATTATACATGCAATGCAACCTGCCCAGAAAAATAGAAATATTTTATCTGAAATGACTCCAAAGTGTTGATCAGAAACATCCTCTCACTCCTTTTTTAATGATTCAAAGAGTTCTTATTGAACAGACACTATAGTTTGCATAGGTTGTTAAGCCTTTTACAATTCTATATTTTAAAACTGTGTTCATCATAACAGATATTTTGATACTTTTTCCCTATATGGCCATACTTTATTTCCAATATACTTAGTCTGCTTTTTTGGACTAAATTCTTAGGAAGTTCTTCCATGCCTTTTCTCATATTCTACCATTTTCAGTATGATCCTCCCACAAAACTAAATGGCATGATTTTGCATAAACGCAGAGCAACAGACTGTGAAACTGAATAGAAGAATGTTTCTTTCAGGTTTTTTTCTGATGCAGAAATGAGTAGCTAGCTATAGCTAGCATTCATTTTTCTGGAATATAAAAAATTTAGAATAAATCCATCAACACGAAAAAAGATTCAAATAACCTCCCTCCTTCCAAAAAAAGTATGAAATTTTGATGATCCAGAAAATCTTTGCTCTTGTACTGCTAATTATTTTGAAATTTCATTTCTTCAGGGCATGGTTTGTTCTATACCTTCAGTCTTTCCCTCTCAACATTTCTTCAAGCTGGAAATTTCTATTTCAACAAGAATAATTCTCTGACAAGTACTAAGGTAATATCCCAGACAGTATTCCTAGACATGCAGTTTCACCATTACAATGATAGTGCCATGAATTCTTAAGAACTCAGAAAAGCACAGACTACAACATAAAAATATTTTTAAAGTGGTCCAGAGGAAAAATTTTTTTAAATACCTTACTCAGAGCTTTAGACAGTCCACTGGAAATGTTGTCACCAATAACAGTAATGTGGACAAGAGGAGAAGGTAGTTGGAAAAAGAAAGGAAAGAAAGGATACAAACAAGAACAAAAAATGGAGACAGAATCCACCTATTCCATCAGGAAAATTGCCAAAAATATGCATGGAAAATGAAGCAGAGATCAAGACATTCAGTCACAAAGGAGAAAGCTAATAATAAGCAGAGCTTATAAATGGATATGAGATAATACCATTGGCTAGTGGGAATAAGGAATACCTTAGAAAATAAATTTTCTGGTAAGCTAAGCTACAGATATAATAAGGTCTGATTATTAGGCAATCAATTAACAATCAAGTATATACATAGGGATACAATGATAGTTATATTCAAAACACAAGCTGGCCTAGCTTAATATCCTCTGTCTGAAAATGTTCAATAGAAGATGCCTAAGGAAGATCACAGGACCAGGGTGGCTTTCCATGACCCTTTCACAAAATATACCCTACCTTCTCCTCAAATTTCCAGACCTCGGGCATTTCTTCACCCAGATGAAGGAAAAACAGTCAGGTTTAACAGCCTTTCGTGGACTCCTCTCTCATGAATTCATCTGAGCGGCTTCTTAAGTGTTTAGCATTCAAACCATCCTCTTGATATGCAAATGACTTCTAATGGCCCAAGCAATTCTACAGTTCTAAATAAGGAAACCATAAGAAAGAAAGGGGCCACTCTCATGCAAGCCAGTGGCTTGGCAATACATTTGTCTGGCCAGGTGTTGATCACCACAGTCTGTCCTGTCTCATTAAACTCTAGTCCTAACTATTTTCGATGTAAATAAGCTTCCAGTCTACCTGCGTATATGCATGATCTGCCAGAGAACATCAAGCTCAACTGGAACCTGGATGAGAAGTCACTCAAGAGGGACTGCAGGTGGAGAGGAGGGGGGCATAGCTCTGGATGGCGATAACTGTAGGAATCTGGTGCCTGAGGCATAGTTCTGGCTGGAACAAAGGAATGTCTAAACCCCACATTTTGTGGACTGGCTTGTATGTGAGTAATAGCAAACTTCAATCCTGATCACATGGGTGGGGAGAACAAGATCAGGCCATTTATGCTGTTCATGTTTGTGGCTTATGCTGGTGCTGGTAAAGAAACTGTCATCTGTCTGTGTCCAGCCAAATGTGGGTACTGCATTGTGTGCGCATCCGCCTATGTGGAACATAGTTTAGCCTCGCCACCAACTAGACCCCTAGGACACAGAAACCTCGCATTTATTGCGTCGGGAGAGGAGGGCCCCCTGGGACTTACAATGCACCAAAGCTGTGTCTAGAAAAAAACCCCTTCATCATAGGATCTGGTATTTCTATCACAACTTCTAAGGTTACCCTATCAATAGAAGTATTTATCATAAGTAATAATATCTGAGGGGATGACTGGTTTAATCTCACAATCACTATATATGTAAATAAGTGTGCTTTACCAGTTTAAAAAAAATAGCTTCTCGTTTAAAAATATTTCATTACAAAACTATTTTCTGATTTTCTTTCCTCTGTACAGCACAAAACAGTCTCACTGCATCATCACCACCACAGGCAATAAGAATTGATCAGGGGTAGGATCATTGGTCCTGACGTATGCTGACAAATATTTTGACTAGTTTTCTCTAAAACTTCAAAGATACTACATAGCTGAAATCATTTGGGTTTTGTCCACAGGCAAAAGAACTGCCTGTTACAGGAGTGGAGTGAACAACTTTTGCTTCTACCTTTGAGATCCTAATAACTAACTATTCAAGCTGCCAACACCAAGCAGGGTCCTCAGTGCCTCCGGAGGAACACATTTAGGAAAGCCACACCTTAATTAGTCACAATATATTTGAAGAAAATCAACTGTATTCATTTTACCTTCTGATGTTACTGTGCTCTTTCATTTAAAACAATAATTAATTACATCAATTTGAGTTTAAGATATTTCTCTCATAAAAAAAGCTAATTCAGTTTGTTAGACTTTTAGCTCTTACTCCTGTTAGGCTGATGCCTGCAATCTTGACACTCTCTCCCAAGCACTTGCCAAAATTTAAGCCAGTAAAAGATAGTCTAAACTATACCTTTATCCCTGTCCCTGATATTTTCTTAGTTTCTCTTAGAAAATACTAGATGTACAGACTTAAATTGTATTTAGAACATCTGTTTCTAAAAGTCTTCTAAAGTCTTGAGTCCTACAAGTCTCCATTAATCCTTGTCAATTATGCTACACCAGCAATAATTCCTCTCTTCTGTCAAGTTGCTAATGATGGGAGAACTTGTAACATTTAAGTTTACACTTCTACCAAATTTTCTACTTGTGTATTCTCCTCCCTAGATTCTGCTTTGTAATCCCATATTAAAGCCTAAGGTAGGCAAATGAGAACGAAATCTCCATTCTCTTTGCAGCTTCAGGCTCTTCCCACTCCATGATAGACCAGCAAATGCAACTTATTTAATGTGATTTCATACTAATCATGCATTTAACTACATAATTACTTTGATGTTTTCTCCTTATTCAAATTTCACATTTTCAACTGCAAACAAGCCACCATTCCACCACTTCTTTTTTTCTTTCTTAATACTGTGAAAGCTTGAGACTTTTATATCAAAAATAATTTCTGTAATACATTCTGGCTAAAATTTTCACTTTAGGAAATGTCAAAGCTGTGAAAGATGTTTCACAGTTCTTAACAAATTCTTTTAAAAAATAAGGAAAAATATTTATTACTTTCTAATATTCTATTCTATTTACTTAATCTTTATGGAGATTTTACACTTCAGATGATTTGTAGATACAAGTAAAAAATCCTCTTATGCAGTTAAAATTGTCAAGTTTCACTTTGAAAACATTTTTCTATTAGAACATCCACTTTAATGTGTACTTTATACATACATTTAATAGCATACAGTGCAATGAATGTGCAAGTCTCCAACCCGGTCTACAATACTGTAAAATCAATTGTTCTCTGAATGACTGCTCATATCCACTCAGCGTGAATTACTGCTTTATAAAGTACAGGGATATTTTTCCCTCGTGTGCAACACAATACAAGGAATCTAGTTAGAAAAAGGAGAAAAAAAAGTCTTATTTTCTACCACTTATTCAAATTTTGTGTACTAGAAATATCATACTGAGCAATTCTCCCAAATAATTTTATGAGCTATTATTTACCTCATACGCCTTTGCTTTCTTCCTTTGATTTAAAACCAAATGACTCGCAGTAATCTCATAGTAGAATGTCTCATTCATAATCTTACATATTACATATTAAAAAAACCCTACAGATGTACATAGATGTGCTCTCCTGGAGAAAATGGCTGCTCATGGCTTGGATGGGCATACGCTCAACTAGGTAAAAAACTGGCTGGATGGCTGGGCCCAAAGAGTTGTGGTGAATGGAGTTAAATCCAGCTGGCAGCCAATCACAAGTGGTGTCCCCTGGGGCTCAGTACTGGGCACAGTTCTGTTTAATATTTTTATCAATGATCCAGGTGAGAGGATCAAGTGCACCCTCAGTAAGTTTGCAGACAACACCAAGTTGATCAGGAGTGTTGATCTGCTTGAGGATAGGAAGGCTCTACAGAACAGAAGGAACAGTCTTACAATGAACAGTTGAGGAACTCAGGTTATTCACCATGGAGAAAAGGAGGGAGAGGGGAGACCTTATCACTCTCCACAACTACCTGCAAGGAGGTTGTAGCCAGGCGGGAGTTAGTTCTTCTCCCAAGTAACAAGCAATAGGATGAGAGGAAATGGTTAAGGTGGGCCAGGGGTGGATTAGATTGGATATTAGGAATAATTACCATAATTACTTTGCTGAAAGGGTTGTCAAGCACTGGAACAGGCTGCCCAAGGAAGTAGTTGAGTCACCATCCCCTGGAGGTATTTAAAGGATGTGTAGATGTGGTGCTTTAGGGACATGGCAGTGCTAGATTAAAGGTGGGATTTGGTGATCTTAAAGGTCTTTACTAATCTAAATGACTCTATGATTAAATGTCCAGTATTTATAATAACCAACAACTACTACAAGTGGCAGAATCTACATGGTTGATTCCCACCTTAAAAAAACAACAAAAAGCAGCATTTAGACTAAATTATATTGCTAATTCATACAAGGACACATTTGCAACTTTCTTGTCTTAGAACCAAATATGTATTTCCTGCAAATCAGGTATTTCCTACTAATCAGTTTATCTTTTATTGTAAATCACTTTGTTGAATAAAAGCATTCATACACCTGCTAAGGACTTTATATTAATAAATAGCAAGTGTATCACACAGCAGATGCACTGAGAAAACACCCTCATATTTACCACATTGTATACATTTAATTTATTCTTGTTTCCTCTGATGATTGGCATTTATGCCATATCAAATGTATTCTTATTCTCTTTACATACATTTAATTACACCTAGACTCAGATACAGTTTCAATTTGACAGGGCATAATGTGTCTGTTAAACACCCCTTACTTTACACTTGCCAATATATCTATATACGATGCAATTTGTACTGGAAAAGAAGGCAGGAAGAATAAGAAAACAAAGATAGTATTTTATAGTGTGACTAAGACTCCTCCATAGCAGTGATGGCCTGTGTTCCAGAAGTTAAGTATACCTACTGCAAAAAGAAAGACAAATGTAATCCCTGCAGTGATTATAATTATGCGGCTTTTACATTTCTTAAAGGTATCTTTGTTCTTGGGTTTCAAAAGTAGAAATCAGCACAAGTCAATTACCTTCCTTGTATCAATCATTATTTTTCACACTTCCCCAGAGAACATTTTAATTCATCTACTGACCAAATTAAATAGTTGCAGTTTTTAAACCCACTCTTTTAAAGAAAATTTCTCCCCATATTTATAGTTCTTCCTGACTCTATCATAATAATAAATTGAATGAATTCACTTAGTAACTCTTAGGGTAACTCATTTTACTACTTCTGTTCATCTGTTACTAATGAGTTTTACATTCCATTAGACTGCCTATTCACCTTGGCTGTTTTTCTGTAGTTCCTCAGTCTTCCACGCTACTGCTTCATTCAAATAATTTGATATTATGTATCAAATTTGTCTCCTGTTCAATAGCAGTCCAAACATTCGAACAAGATATTAATTTACTAAATTTCCATATTAAAAAGCACCATTCAAATTTACTCCTTCATTTATCTGATCTCTACAGTCTCATTTTAGAATTGCTACCAAAGTATCTGAGTACCATCTGCACTAAATCAATAGCAATAAGGTAATTTAAATGGAGTCCATCTCACATTTACTTGGGAACACTTTAAGTGTCACTTACTTTTGAGAAATCCTTACTGTAGGATTTTATTTTTGAGTCTTTTATTTTTCTCAAACAATGTCCGGTTTGGGCATTAAAAACCTGCATTATTCCACTTTTCTAAATTTGTAATAATCACATAATCTTTAAAACTTAACAATATTTTATCATTTGCAATGTGGGCGTTCATACAATTTGCTATGTTCTGCAGCTGCATCTAGCAAAAAGCCAAATTTTGGTTTTCTGCTCCAGCCACAACTACAGTTATTCAATTTTGGTTTTTTTTAACACGGAAGAATAGGTATTTAGAGTATGAAAAGAAGAAAAATTTTTGATGAAGAAATAAGGAATTATGACAGAAGCTATTGTGCAATGGCAAGTAACATGAAATTAGTACTCTGATCATAAACTACAGCCATCACTATTGTTCTATTCTGTCACTGGTCCTCACAGAAATTTATAATACAAAATAAGATGCAGTATGTCATATACCAGTGTCATGATTAGAGCAATAAATTTTAGAACTGCAAATGATGTATATATCTCTTTTATTGTATGTAACAGCTAAATGAGAAAAAGCATCTGATGAAGGAAATAAATCATGTGTGAAATTCTTCTGAGAAAACAATCTACTTGCTTTCATAATGTATGCTATTACTAAGCATCCTAACCAATTACAGAAGCAAAAGGTGACCCCAGTTTACAGCTGACACATTTTGATTTTATGAGAAAAATCCTTTCTGGGTGGTATTAAATCTCAGCTGTAGTTGATATTTTCTAGCTTAATTTCCCGCAAGCTTTTCTTGAATCACTCATTTTTATTATGGGCTTAAATATGGTTAAATTAACCCCAATTTAAATATTTTCATTAAATCACTAAAGGAATATTGCCTCAGTCAAAAAAAAATTGTTCTTTTGATCTAAATTTACTGGAAATTAATCATGGAATAATTTTGATTGGTAGGAAACCATGGAGATCATTCCTCTCAAATCATTGTTAACTTTATTGTTTAATCAGGCTGCTTATGGCCTTCCTTAGACAAACTCTTAGAAATGCACTAATTTGTCATATCACATGTCTTCTTTGAAGCCTTTATTCTCATTTTTTAATTCTGCAGGCTACCTTGGACCATTGGACTTCAGGCTACCAGTCACAGGACTTCCCTGTATCATACCAGTGTACAACTTCCCAGTTTTATACATTGTTCTGAAAAAAATTATTTACTAAATGGTTAGTCACACTTATTTATTTTTCTATGCATGGGAAGAGGAGTCTCCTTCTGTTTGAAAGTACCAGAAAATACAGAATTCATCTTACATATTTCCAAAGCTTATTGCTAGTTGCTAGTATTTATAAAAAGCAAATGAGAATATAAAAATATTATAGAGCATTGTCTAGCTTTAAAAAACCAGCTGTGGATTTATTTATTTAGGTCACCAAGTGGCGAAAACAAAATAGCAATGTGGCTATTTTTATAACAAATATCACAATATCTCAGGGAAAGTTTGCTCTCATAAAAGCCATTTTAACTAAATAGATTGAGCTCCACTATGGGTATTTTTGTTACTGAGTTAAGCAACCCTTCTCAGATAGTAATAATTAAAACTCTAAAGCCAACATAATGTTTATGTGCTCCACTTTTGCTTCACGAGTGAAGATAAACCAGTAGTAACAAAGAAGCAAATGTTGGGGAGCTGGGGGGAAGGAGGCAATAAAAGAAGGCATAACTTCCACATTTAAAATGACCAGGATCCAAAAATCCTGGGCATAACTCTTAAGAGACAATACCTTCTCAAACATAGACAGTTCTCAAGTCATTCACTGAAAAAAATCCCAAAACTTTGGATAATCTATAACCTAATTTGGGTAATCTTCTGGTCTTCCCCAATTATTTGTTCTGGTTTCCTCAGAAGGAAATGTAGACATTGAAGAGGGAAGCAAACATAATCTGCATGTAGGACAGTGTAGGATACACAAGGGACAGACATTTTGCCTTTTGATTCCATGCCAAATAAAAGCCTATTTTCAGACCTGTGCAGAACATTGAAGTAGTATGGACGTGCTTTTGCAGCACTGCATATAAGATAATATTGCCCTATAGTCTTGAGCTGTTTGTGCATGAAATCAGCTTGGTGATTATCTTACAACAGTACTAATACTTTTTCAAAGTGACATTAAGCTACTGACATAATCTAGTCTAACCTCCTACAAATCACACAACTTCAGTCCCTGAGCTCAATTTCCTGTTGAAGTTGAGCATATAAGTCAAACACTGTGTTGGTTCTTTTTTAATTAAAAAATTTTAAAATGGAGAACCTTCTGCTTCAGTACTGTAAAGTAGTCAAAAGGTCACAATAAAATCAGGTTTTCTTTTTTAGTTTAACTGATTGATGCACATATTATGAAGAAAAAACTCATGCTAATGACCTCCAAACAATGTCTGCCACTATTTGTTATTTGAAACTCAGCAAAAAACTCACATTGAATTAAATTTTTACTAATAAGACAGCATATCTTTTGAAGAGAACAAATTGAGATTTGATCTAGGAGGGAGATTTAGAAAAATACTAACCAAACCTAACTTAGATTTCAACTGTCTCAAAATATTACCTTGCCACATATAAATGATTGATTTGTGTTTTGATTTATGTCTAAGACATCACCTAAGATACCACATAAAATGCTGAAAGACATTTTTCTTTTTTTTTTTTTTCATGTGGTGGGAAAGCTCATAGCAAAACTTTATTAGATAGCAGTTTAAGAAAGACTGACAAACAGACTCAAGGACATCTATTATCAGGCGATATTCCCTTGCTTAGTTCTGATAGGCACTTTTTTTTTTTTGTCTCATTTTATTTTCAAATGCTCTTTTCACTCAAGACAACTTCATTAAACAAAAACTTGGTGGGGAGGAATATAAAGAAAACGTGTAGGCTTTAACGTAATAAAATCCACAGAAGTTTACCTCCTTACCCCTATAGTAAAAACTTACATATATATAAAACAAGTGAAAGAAAAACTAGGAAGGAGCTATTTCTGTGCAAAAATCAAGTAATTTCAGGATTCTGTCAGAGAAGATGCTTTCTTTTTTATTTTTCCTCTACCTGAACTGTTGGTCTTCCTCTTCAGCATTCTACACTCATTGAGCTGTAAGTCTAAATTCCCTACGGGTCCATTAAGTATGTTGCTAGGCAAACAGTCCAGTAGCAACTGTAAAACAGGAGGTTTGGATGGGAGCCAGTTTTATAGGTCACTACACTGTAATCCTTCACATCATTAGACAAGAAACTAGTCTAGCTAACTGCAACTATTAGGCTTGGTATACTTTCATTTCTCTGAAAAGGCTGAGAGTCGTTCACACTACACTAAATTTTCATTAATGGGTATTTCTAAATCAAAGGCATCAATAAGTATAGTATTTTTCTATATATTAGAAGAGTATAATTCTCCACTTATTGAATATTTTAATAGTATCTGTCAAGTGTTTAGAAATAATACAGGCTTAGACATGTACAATCACTACACAACTGACTTCTGGTTTACTAAATTGAAGAGCAAATACAACATAAGAGAGGACTTAACCCTAAGCAAGTCGTATGTATTGTGCTTTCTTTCTTTTCTTTATTTTAATGACAGCAAATCAAAGCAGGTCTATTCACACAAAATTAGCCAGCAACCACATTATCTGATTCAGGAACATGCCACCTCTTAGACTAAAGTATTGTTTCTTTGCTGTGGTATACCATTATCTTGAAATAGAGCACATAAACTCTTTGGAGTGATCCTTATATTAATTCAAACACCGAACACTATCTGAGAATAGCAATCTGCAGAGGCCTGCTGATGTGACTACACTGCATTATCATACAGAAGAATTGCTGCTTCAATTAGCAAGTTCAGAAATTAATAAAAATGGTCCCAGAAACAAGAAGATTTCATTATCATTGTTCTTACAGGCTGGAAATGCAGCAGCGAATGAAAGAAGCATGAAAAACTGAAAAATCCAGGCGGATCAACAAGAAAAATGCATGGTTTGGACATGTATATGTTAAGGTTTCCTTAGTTATTAGTTTGACATTGGAGCACTTCTGAGCTGAAGAAACAGTGTGAAGCAGCTCAAATTAAAAACACGTCCTCTGTGAAGTTTACACATTTAGGGGAAGAAATATGTGCTAAAATATATATTATTGGAACTGTATCATCACAAAAGAAAAAGTCATTCAGAAAACAAAGCACTCATGATACCAACCAGTTCTCCTAGTTTATCTTTCTTTGTTTGTTCACTATCAGCGACATTTTAACTTTTATGGTACTAGAACTGCATCAATAACCTCCAACCTTCATGTTTTCAGGTACAAAAAAAAAGGAGAAGTTATTTTGGGTATAAGAAATGGAAACTCAGAAGCTGAAAAATCACCACTGTCAAAGGTACAGAGATTTAAGCAATGACAGTAATGCCAGGGATTTCTCATCACTATTGAGTGCCACGAAAATAGCGGCAGCATTTTTCCCAATTAAGGCCTAGGTAATCTTCCCTACCCCATAATTTGTTGGTCCTTGTATGTTTTTTTCAGTCTTAACACGATACTCTGTGTATACTTACTTCTTCAGAAGTGCAAAAAAAATTCAAGCAAAGAAATTGATTTTTATAACATTACTATAATCTTGAAGGAAGGTTTAGAATTTGTCTACTTATCCTGTCAATTCTTGAGAAAAACATCATCAGAGCTATCAGCATAATTTAAAATCTCAGATGTTAGGGTTTGAACAGGCAAGATGGTAACTTATGCTTCTAGTTTTACAAACAACTTCCTTGTGTTATTTCTGCCTTTTTTTTTTTTTAAACAAGGTTAGCAGAAATAACTCATGACCTCTCACCGATTTTACTCAAGCAAATTCTTAAATCTACCTAATCTTTGTACATGAACAAAGTTGCCAGAAGAACTCATTAAAGAACCCTCTTTTACAAAACCCCGAGTGCTTAAAAAGCCTTCTGGTACTAGCATCGTGTTTTTCCACTGCTCTTAAAAACTTGGCATTATAATTTGCATTCAAAATAGAAAGATTAGGTATCAGACACTAGTAAACCCTATATGGACATAAGCTTCAGAACTACTAGCAAATTGTTAAACTGAAGGTCCACGCCTTCTACCTGACATTTGCTACTTTTATGGGAATTCTGTTAAGGAACTTGATTTACACATTGTGATGAAAAAGCAATATAGCATTTCCCTCTTAACTTGCACCTAACACACACAAGCATCAGACTGTTAGTGGTTCGTTGCTTTTCTTTTTGGTAGACAAATGTCTACAAGAGGCGTTAATGTCCCTGCCTAACTCCTCTGGGTCTTCCCCTCACTTTGCCCGTGTCCCATAAACCCCACTTCACCTCAGTCTGGGACAGTAAGTCTCCGCCCCTGCCATGCTGGGGGGCAGGTGTCCCTCTCACAGGGTTTGACTGTAGCCTGTCTCCAGCTCTGTCTCTGGTTCAATCAGCTTTTGCTGCTGACATGACTCCTGTGATGGCCCCTGGCCCTGGCTCATCACTTGCCAGGTGTGGAGCTGTCAACAGACCCCGACATCAGAACCCAGCTCTGCTCCCACGTTTGCATCTCTGTAAGGGCACAGGCTTCCCTTGACTTGTCCCCGTCGCAGACCTGCCCTGCTCTGGCTGCTCCCTGACAGCAGATACAGGAACATGCTTGTGGTAATTCTTAATTTTACATGAATGATGGCTTTGCTCTTAAGCCCGGGCATGGGGTAGATCTTCCCTAATCACAGTGGATGCTGAGAAAGCCCACATGCAAACAACAAACATGAGTCTGTCTTGAACTGAACCAGATGCTATTTTCTTATGCATTTAAGCACTGAAATATCTTAAACCTGACCATCAATTATTTGCTAATTTATGGTTTTTTTAATTGATTAAATAATATTAAACATTCTGTTTGGCTGAGTTTTCCTAATAAAAGGAACTTAAGTTCACAGATACACTGTCTCATTTCATCAATATTCTTGTCTCCACTGTTCTGCATCAAGGAAAAAAAGCAAACAAAAAAATTCCATAAACAAGAGTTCATGAACAGAAGTTAGAAGTTGTAATGAGGCAGTGCATTTTGTCAGAACTTGAATGGCCTGAGAAATCTGTGAAGTATGTCCTCATTGAAAATCATACCAATAAGTAAGGAATTAAACAACTCATTTCTGCAGATATATACTTTTTTTGGTACACACTTAATACGCATAGACGACACCCATATAATGAATTTTTGCAAGTGATTTTCTGCTGTCAGTGCATCACAGAGATGCCTAAAGTAGTTCTAAATGGCCTCAGTTGCTGAGATAGCATAGTTATGTTAGCACAGGCACTGCATAATGTATTCAGAACATTAGTTGTAGCACATTTTTGAAGATAGTGGTACATTTAGAAATTATTTTTATAAGCTACATGAACCTAAAGAATCTCAGTTGCCTGAAAAAGGCAATCCCATTTTCGGAAGTCAACAAAACACAAAGGAATACAATTTGGGCTTGTGTAAAAAGTAACTGCAACTTCTCTAGACAAAAAAGATAATAAGTAAAACATACTTTAATAAAGCATAATAAATGAGAACCTTTGCATGCTGCAACAGTAAATGGAGCACACTGCAACTGCCTAGTGTATGCTGCCTAAATCAATAGAATTTAGAGGAAAACCAGCTTTCTAACAAGAAACAGTCAAACACACTCGCCTAATCAATATCAGAAGTAATGAATTTACTATGTACCTCATATTTCTAAAATGATCTTTATGAAAGTTTAGAATTATTATAGGCTTTAAATCAAAGTACAGCCTAATATTAAAAAAAAAAAGATAATAGATGAGAAGACTGAAGATGCATTAAAACAAAAACAATGCACTCAAAATGTTCAAACCAAACACAACAATCTATGCTACACAATGACATCAATGGCCCCATTATTTTAAAAAAATCCATAAAGCTGCTAAACAGACATTTCATGGAAATTTAAAACAAACCCACAACAATCCTGTACCACACACACTTTTGTTGGGAGTGAAGGGCAACATTAAAACTGAGCTTCATGTTCTACAGAATATAACAGTTTTGCTTTTTTAATTTCATTTTTAGATAATTCATGAATCACAATCTAATGAAGAAAAATCACAAATTTCTTTACTGTGTCTGCCCACAAAGAAAAATTTCCCCACATACACACTGCTGATAAACAAATTAAATTTTATTTTGCCCCTCTTCATAACAGGCCAAATTAAAAACTTCAGCTCACAACTGTTGGCCATGTGGTAATTTGAGGGGATAAACCTATCACTAAATGCTTTTACTTACAGATGCAGCTCTGAAAAATCACAGAGATTCAGTTTTGGAGACTTGTCATGTTTTGTAAGTTTAAAATCTAACCATAAATAAGATTTTTAAAGAATTATGTTTGCTACATGAAATGATCAAACTTGCATACTAGACAGAAGTTATTTTTAATCTATGGTTGTTTTCATTTTGGGGGATATTTGGTGTTTTGTTTTTTAAAGCCAATTTTCATGTTCACCAATTTCCGTATTTATTAAAATGAAAACATAGCAAACATATTTATTTGTAAAGCCTTGAGGTCATCCTGACTTTGCCAGCTGCAAGAGAAACTTAATCCAAGCAAACACTGAAGTGCTTTTAAATGTAAAATGTGCTTGCTTTCACATGAGCAAGCAGCCCGCAGGTAAAAATCTCTGCCACAAACTTGAAATATAATGGTGGGATTTCAAGCTCTCTTTTCAGAATATTTGTTGATCAGAAGTTCACTGAATATCATAATGAACCGTATTACAATGTGATGGGCACAGATGTGAGATCTGACAACAGGATGCCATTTTCTTCCTCACTTTTTTTTCTTTTAATTGAAAAACTTAACCGTTTCCTCTCAAGTTGACGTTATGTTGGATAATTTGCATTTTGCGAAAATGCAGGAAAAGGCAGGGGGGGAGGGGGTAATGACAGAATAACACTATCACATTGCCTAAAGAATGCTTTTGGCCTGAAACCATTAAGATATTTTACAAGAGCTGCCACCCTGACTATAAGCATTGCTCGCTTGGACTGAGCATTTATGAAACAGAAAGCTGTTACCACATAGATTTTAGCCTACATAAAATTAGGCTGAGTGGCACTGTCAGTCAAGAGACAGTGTAGAAAAAAGCCTTCAAAACAGCCATTAAATACTGACAAGCATTCCTGGTTTTCCGTACCAAAGACCTGAACATCACATGATATGGCATTTACAGTCCTGCATCACTTTAGTCCATAAAGATATAAAGTTTATGCTATTAAAAGTCCCTACAACCTGTCAGCATAGCAGATACTTTTAGTGTACTCATATACTAGGCTTCCCTGATTTGGACTGAGGGACATGGAGGGCTTTTTTGAGCCTCAGAAAGACGAGATCACAAAATCACAGAACCACTAGGTTGGAAAAGACTTTTGCGATCATTGAGTCTAACTGTACCTGTCCACTACTAAACCATATCCCTAAGCACCACATCTACTCATCTTTTAAATACATCTAGGAATGGTGACTCAACTGCCTCCCTGGGCAGCCTGTTCTAGTGCCCGATAACCCTTTCGGTGAAAAAACTTTTTCCTAATGTCTAATCTGAACCTGCCCTGGCACAGCCTGAGGCCGTTCACCCTTGTACTATCACCTGTCACTGGGCCAAAGAGACCAACACCCAACTCTCTACAACCTCCTTTCAGGTAGTTGTAGGCAGTGATAAGGCCACCCCTCAGCCTCCTCTTTTCCAGGCTAAACAACCTCAGTTCCTTCAGCTGCTCCTCTGAAGATCTGTACTCCCTCCCCTTCATCAACTTAGTTGTCCTTCTCTGGACACACTCCAGGACCTTGATGTCTTTCTCATAGTGAGGGGCCCAACACTGAACAATTATTCAAGGTGCGGCCTCATCAATGCTGAGTATATGAACATAATCTCCTCCCTGGACCCGCTGGCCAGGTTTTCTTAGGCATTTACTACTCTTATCTGAACTTAAAACTTATTCGTTTGTTTGCTTGTATTTTAACATCTATATAGATGGTTGGATAAAACAGGAGCCTTTGCTATTTCTGCTGCCATATTATTTTTGTTGACCGATACTGGGACAGCCAGTAGGAACTAGTAGATAATGTTGCAAATCAGAAATGTTCCAAGAATTAATTCATTTCATATGTCCTGCTAAATGCGATTGCTGGAATTATTTCACCCATAGTTCTTAGCCTTCTGTTATTTAGCAGATGTTAAAAAATTCAAGAAACCTTAATCACTGACTGAAAACTTAATGAGTAGTAATTAATGATTACTAAATCCAAGAATTTTTATGGTTCCTTTAAAACTATCTGGATAAAGAATGAAAACACACATTCAAAAAAGTAGTCCATAGGTAAACTATTAAAAATATTTACGAATGTTTTTAAATTAATTAACAGTTTGAAATATATGCTTTCATTTCTGGATACTGACCTTTTCCCTACTCATTTATTCCACCTAGTAAAACTGAATGCTGATAAACAAATCAGTAAGTAATGATTCACCCAGGTAGAAACATGTTACATGGGTGAGTGTGTGTTTCACTACATTAAATTCACTACATTAAATTCAGGGTTAGTTACATATGACTGAGGTATGAATTCCACAGAAGATGACATTTTTCTCACCATTGATGAGAAGAAGGGTAGCACGTAATTTTATTCATTCATGCTATTCATATATACTACTCAAGCATTATATTTAATTCTTGCATGGCTGAGAAAGTCAGAAACACACAGATGGAAAACTAAGCAGCTAGACAGAATCGGTAAAATATCAAAGGTACGCTCAGGTTAGATCACAGTCTTCTACAGAAGATCTTTACAATATGTAAGAAGAAAAATCTTTCCATTAGGTCAACATTTTCATTTACTTTAGTGGGATAGCATTTCACCCTGAAAAATTTGTATTAGAGAAATATATGGTTCCCTGGTTAGGTAGCCCAAGTTCTATTCACAGATCAATTTCCCTTTGGCTACCATTCCCTGTTAGTCATGCCTCCTACATCAGTAAAAATATCAGAAACATTTCACTTACTCTGCCTAAATAATTCAGAACTGGATTTCTCTTCCCTAACTTGTCCAATTCTTCACGCTCTCCCACCTCACTCTTCCCGTCACCAACAGGCTCCAGCCTCCAAATGGAGCCAATCCACACTGATTTCACACAAACCTTAGTATCATATGAAAAATGAACAATTTTAACTGTGGTAGTAGATATTGGCAGCACTGTAAGAAAGTTTACTCTGTTTGACATATATTTACCATGACTTTACCAGAAATCAATTTTCAAGCAAGACTTCAAAACACTGTTGCTACACAGGCATACATAAGGGAAAATTGCTATCAGTTGGATAGTGTAGTCTTATTCTGTTCACTCACTAAGTTTTTTTTCTGTGGTTACAATGAGGAAGAACCCTGCTGATTTTCTAGCCATCTGGGTATTCAGAAACTTCGTATGAAGACAGATATGAGTTCAGATTACAAAGTTCAATATTTTTTTCAAAATATTATTAAGCATACTGAGTTTTCCTGTATTGCAGACCTCAAAATGGATTCTGATATAAATCTAGATATAGAAAAATTAAAATAGGAATATGGCTAATCACAATGGAAATTGTCTGAATTAATGCATCAGAAAATTATCCATGTAGCCATGAATATTATTGTCCTGGCAAACTTAAAACTGTTTTAATTAATTCCAGATATTCTACCAATAATGATCCACAGTTGCTATGTTTTCAATAAATTCCAAGGCTGAGTTTCAAACCAAACATTCCCCTAGTGTTTGCAAACCAACCCGCGTAAGACAAGGAAAAAGGACTATGAAATTAAACTTTCATAGACAGTAAAAAAGAAACTCCAATATTTTGTATTCCCAATATGAAATATCTACAAATATGAAAAAGCAATAAAATATTAATAAAGAACAAAACATATATTTGGCTTTTAAAACTATTTTATGTCCAATGATTTAATTTTCTTCTTAAAACTAAAGAACAACAAAAATATTTTAACATTATCTCGTGCGATACTATGTACTATATCAAGGTACTGCAATACACCTGCTTACAGAAACGAGACTCCAGGGTCACCAGTAAAATTCTCAGTACATGCTATCTTTAAAAGTGTAATCAAAGAGAATATTTCATAAAGTCAGAAATACTTCCTAGCATTTTGCACTCAAGCAAAACAGTCTAAGCCTATATTTTCTAACTTTATAATGATTCTTGACCAGTAAAGGTAATTTCATGAACATATGTTAAAGCTAGTCTTTTAAGTCACTTTAACAGAAGTCAGCAAGAACACAATCAGAGTTAAGAGCTAAGGGTAGAAAATGAAGCATATGTTTATTAGGTTACATCTTCTTGTATTCTTTTATAGGGCACTATAACATCAGAATAAAATAGGAAACTGAAAGAGTCCCTGAAAGAAATGTTCTCATGATACCTCTCTACTACTGTCATTCAGTATTCTGTCCCAGAGAATTAGCAGATTTGACGTATTTTAATACTAACCCATATAAATGTTTTACATAAATGATATGAACTATATTTACTCTTTTCTATACAGTACTTCAATATGATTCTCATAGTCTGACTAAAGTCAAATACTTGAAAAAACCTGAAACCATCACCTACAAAAATACTTAGTATTTGAGACGCAGCATACTTGGTAAAGCTGCCTATCCCACCTCTACATCAGTAAAGAGCTTAAAGACTTTTCTTTCTTTTAAATGAGGCCTTCTAGTCAGAAGTGACTTCAAGAAAAAAATGACACAAGTGAAGTTCCCTAGAATAAACCACTTTCTTCAAATTGTTTAAAGTCCTTTCATTATTTCTGTTCTAACTCAGCTACCATGTTACCAATATTAAAATGTATTTAAACTTCCAATGAAGGAATTTTTGAAGCAACTTTTATAATACAGCAGGATAGACTTCGGAAATTGCATACTATTAGGTAGTCCAGAGCAGAAAACAGTTGTGAAGAAGCTCTCCATGTTTACAGTAAATTTCAGATGAACTTGAGTAGTTCTTTCAAGGTATATAGAAAGATAAATCCCAACAATCCTGCCTGCCATAGATCAAGAATTAATACCATGAAAAATCAGCTAAATCAGATAGCAAAAGGTGAGGAACCATAGATTACTTCACTGGGATTCAAATATATCTTGGGAACCATACTGGCAACATTTTTTCTAACGTGACTACACTAATTGGGTGTCAGATGACATCTGTATGAATATCACTTATATCATTTAATCTAAAGAGAGATGATGCCTTAAAACTTATTACTTCAACAATAGCACTAATTGACTTGTTAGCAAGGGAAAAAGAGTAACATTAAATACTCAGTGATGATCACTGTCCCCTGAATTCGTTTTCTAGCAACTGCCATTCTTTGGGAAAAGGAGATCCCAAATATCAAAACACTGTGCAGCAAACATACTAAATATAGTTAAGTCCACATAAAGAACTTTTTGGTTTTCAAAGATCTTTCTGGAAAAAAAAATCAAAGAAAAATATTAACATATTTAAAGGCGAGTTATTGGAGAGAGGTTTATTCTGTCAAGCGCAGACAGTTTTTCAATGTGTTTCACATTTGCAGAGTACAGAGTTCATATAAATAAATAAATAAATTTAAATAAATAAAATAAACATTTTAAGGTTCCCTTGAGCTACCATATGTATTTGTTCCTTT
>VZTU01021715.1:23807-50052 GCA_013400835.1 Zapornia atra | reverse complement strand
CTACCCAAAAAGTCCAAATACTTTCTAGTAGTAAATGTTTTTAAAAGATTAGATTATGTCTGAAAACAGCATCCTTTATGCTGCAGAGGTTTTCAGCAATCTATACAAAAAGTTTTGGCTGGTGTAATGACCTGGCAGCTACAGGCTCAGCTGCCAGCTACAGCTTCCTAGTTCATGAGCGGATACATTGGGAGACGATCAGAAAAGACCGATGCCTTCAGGGTAATGTATATCCAAATATTGCTGTACTGCTGATGACTATTTTATAGAGTGACAATGGTATCACTTTGGGCACAAGAAGAACATTTTGTTCTTCCAGTAGAACATTAAGTGATGCAATTGCAAGTCAGAAAAGGGCAGACACTAGCTGATAGCAATCCAAATGAAGGATATGGTCCCCTTGCCCTTTTCTCTATACATATTGAACCTCTGAATCCCAGGGTATCTCCTGATTCTTTTTGATAGAAGAATGAAGGAGGTCCTTTTGAGTGTAGAAATATTTTTCCTTCTAGTTCTAAAAAGAAATAATTTTAAACTAATTTAAGATACTTTGCATTTACAAAATTACCCTTAAAAGTCAACAAGAAGTAGTAGCATTAGATTTGGATGAATACCTCCATAAGAGCATATATAATTCATGATATTGCTGAAAAAATAACTCTGCTATGAAATACATATATTCATCGTACATATATAATTTAGTTTTCCAAGTGTAAATATTACAGCAAGACATTTTATCACTGATTGCTCCTCTAGTAATGTCAGCTTGGAAATTAAACATTCACAAGAATACAATTAAATGAAATTTCCACTTCCAAAATTAAAAAAAAAAAAAAAATCTGTGATAAATAAATGAATCAAAGAAGTATTCCTGCTGCCTTTGTCCAGTTCTTTTTTCCCATATGGTACCTTATTTGTCATATGGAGGCTGCAAAAATACCCTTTTTAGAGAATAAATTAGAAAAATGAAGCATAAACAATAAAGCCTGCTCAGCAGTCATGTTTTCCAGTGCTCTGTAGGGTAGCTGCAGGAATTTTCCATGCTGTGAGTGTTAATGAGACCCTCCATAGGCACCATTAATACATAAAAGCAATCACCTATAACTCACCTTTTCAAATCTGTACTTCTTGAATTTAGCAACTGGAAGCAAAATAGGAAGCATCATGCAAATACCATCTTCATTTACCAATATGTAACCATTACCCAAAAAGGGTTTGACACCAGAAAAGTTACCGCAATACGTAAATGCTTCAATGATCAAGCACCGAGTCCAGAAGCACTTGGAAAACATGTACAGTTTTAAAGACTACAAAACTGTCCCTAAACATATGGTTTTCCTGATGGAAGAAAACATACTTTAGGAATCACTAATTAGCTGAAATCGGCTGAATTCAAGATACTTAGGTACTTAGAACAGAATGGGTATCTGACCAAACTTCGTAATGACAGTAATCTGGCATGAAGAAAACTCACACAAATTTTATAGAGTTTATTTCCAAGTTGTGGTTTATCTTTTATAACATTTATGTAACTGAAGGGAGGGAGGAATTTCCACATGGATGCCATGGACATCCTGGCTAACAGTTGCCAACACAAGGCAATTGTCATTAACCAGTACATCACACAAACAAGTTTCCAAGACAGGCACTGGACTTCAGCCAATGTTGGACTCCATCAACCTGTGAAGGACTTCAGGCTTTTGGATGGATGTCCCTCATCCCTAGTCCATTTCTGAACTGCCAACCCCTTGGATCCATCACTGCGTAATACTTGACAAATTTTAAAGTGAAAGAATATAAGTTCTTTCTGCCAAAAATGCAGAGCTTAGGATATTACTTGCTATATTTAGTGACAGAAACATGAAGCAATAACATGACTGATAGCTATCTTGCACTCTGGTCTGGGTTCAAAGTGATTTCTCTGTTCCAGTTATTGGCAAGTTTCTACATAATCTGAACAGATACCCAGAAATTAGATGCGTTTTTTTAAACAAGACCCACCACTTCTACAAAATAGACACTGACTTGTGATAAAAGCTTGCTCTAGGTCACCTTTCTCAGCTGCATTTCTGCTTTTGATGATGTAAATTAACACCTTGACTTCCCCACAGTTCTCATTAACAGTAACTTATACAGGTTATAGGATCTTTATACATCATCCCGTATCAAAGCAGTCCTTTTTGGTGCAGTGCATTGCCAGGTAAAGATAATTTTTGGAATAATTCTGGCCTCTGTATGAGTCCAAACATGTAATTTCAACTGCAGTTCTAAGCTGAATGTACCAAGTACATATAAAAAATATCCCTCGTAGCCAGATTTGCTAGAGGTTACGTATGTCCTTTTCTACCTCTTTTGCTCTCTCTGATGCCCATCAGGCCCATCACTGGGTAATTTCAGCATGCTAAATTACCAAAGACAGGTTTTTTTGGTGGCCAGATTAGCATCCTGATGCCCTAGTGCACTGCAAGAGCTCAGTCAGCATCTCATGTGCACTGAAGCATTTGAAAGAAAGAGGGTAGTGAAGAGGGTGAAAGACGACAGTGGTCCACAGTTTAAGAGGATTGGCAACTAATGTACACATTTCCACAATGAAATGCAATGAAATCCTGAGCGCATTTCACTTACACAGAAGTGATAAATCACTATGGTTCTCCATGAGATTTTCATCCTTAAATAAAATATGACTTCAGATACACTCATTATGCAAGCACGTAAGTGAAAATAAGACATGCACCTCATTAATAGCTCTTCATAGAGCCAAAATATGATGACGGACAGACTTGAGAATGGTAATTTATTTGAGATAAGTGATAGATGTGACTTGTGAGAATGGGGGGCACCATGATAGCAGCCATTTTAATCTAAGAATAATTTTCTTTTTCCTTCCAGAACTGGAATGTCACCAGCAAGGACTCACATACTGATATTTGGTAGTTTCAGTGACTTGTTCACATAATTTCTTCTCATCTGGGTTCCGCCAAATAACTTAGGAAAAAAGTAAATTCTCTCACTGCTCATGTTCCCAAACAGCAGTAGCTGAACTGCAGTTTTCAAAGGCAGAAGGCTTTATAGAGTATCCTAGTGGCATGTTAAACCACTGTGTCAATTACTATTGTAATCTACATCATCTACTACATCTCCTTCACTTTCTTTTTTATCTCTCTCTATTTTTAATGAAAATGTGAAATACTGCTAGTAGTGCCTGCCAGACAGGAAATTAACTCAACATTAAGGAAAAGTAAAATTGCACTAACACTCCCTAAAAAAAGCATAGCTATTTTCTGAGTTTTTCTTATTGCTTTTCTACTATGCTGCATAGACATTTGACTAAACCAATAAATAAGCAAAGTTCAAAATGGCCTGATCCAGAGCACAGCAAAGTCAAGGGAAATTGTCTCAACATATTTAAATTTAGACATGACTGCTGCAAACTCCCATTTCAAAGCAACTCTGAATTAGTGTCACCATCAGTGGTACAACTGTTATTACCATGAGAAGCTCATTGCCACAGGATTTTTTGCAGACCAAAAGCCTGAAGAGGTACAAAAAGGGTCACCAGAATTAATGGAGGGTGGATATTAAATTAGATCAGAAGTATTAAAGAAAACAATGCAAATGCAACCTGTGGCTCATACAGTCCCTGAAATCTTGTTGGAAGCCAGATTCACCAGCGGAAGAAACACATGATTCTTCTTCCATATGTTATAGTTTGGGCAGATTTATGGGAGTTTGTTTTGTTTTTAAATACTGTTTGTGTCTTCATTCTGTCAAGAAAATTCCTTATTTCTTAAACCCACTTACTGCGGGGAAAAAATAAAAGTAACAGAGGCTGACAAAAATAAACATGTGAATCCCATAAAATGCAACATTTGTGATGCTTTCTTTTTTAGTTATGTTGTATTTTGCAATGATTGTTAGTGATACAGCAGAAATAAATGGGGCATTCTGCTAGCACTAGACTTTTTTTTCCCCTTTTACTGATTCAGTAAATAATGTTCCACATATTGTGACACCAAAAGTGCTGGTGCTCCTCATCTGTTCTAACATTGTTTCAAAGAATTATACTCAAACATCAAAGGCTGTTTTTCTCAACCCAAATTTTGCATAGATATAAACTGCTATGGTAGATTAAGCTCAACATGTCAGGTTATATACATGAATCATTAGGTTTTATTTAGTGGACATTTCTAAATATCAGCTTTCAGTGAGGTCTGTGGTGATAATTTTTTTTCACTGTAATTACCCACTGAATTTATTTGAACTCATTTATTGCTAATTTGTCAAAATACAGAATGACACTAGAATCAGCAACTTTATGCTAAATTATACATTAATTTAATGTCTATGAATGCTGACCATGGAATTATATTTCTTGTGTTCCAAGAAACCCTTTGAGTTTCTCAGGACTTCCGTCTTAAAAGGACCATTGATGACAATGTATGTTTAATCTCCTTCCATTCGCAGGTATATAATATAACATTTATACATCAGAGATTACTTTTCACTTAAATTATGGATTCTGTGATGGGCATGACCTACTTTATTGTGTGTTCTTAATTGCCTGCTTTGTCTCTTTGAGTAGAATGAGTCATGTAAAACCATCTGGAGCCAGGAGAACATTGTGCCTTCATAGTAACCAACTGAGCACCAAGGGACAGAAGGTCCCAAAGGCAGGGAGGGATGTCAGGGCAGGGAATACCAAGGGGACTAGGAAATATGCAATCAGACATCAGAGGATAAAAATAAATTTGTAAGGATCGGAGGGCATGATTCAGAATTTTCTTAATTCCAAAAAGCCATGTAGGAGTTGAAACCAAGCATAAGATGAAGTTCCTACTTGCAAGGACTCACTGAACATGAAAAGAGTAATACTGAAATTCTTATTATTATGCTTTGCCGAAACTACCCATATGTTGTTGGGGTTTTTTTCTCTGTCTAAAAATACTTATCCAGTTCAAACTGGTTTTATGAGCTTAAAAATCTTTTTCAGTAGCTCCCGATTAAGAGAAGGTCAAGGCAGATTCTCTTCAAATTCTGGCCTTCTCAGGGAACCAAAAGAGCTTGCGAGAATTCTGGTATCATATCTCATTTCATTAGCATTTCAAGATTATATATTTATACATTTTGTAGATTTACAATTTATATATGTACATAATTTATGAAAAAGTATTCTATATTGTTATTTAGAAAATTCATAAAGATAATTGTAGAAATCTATAAAATTTATAGACAAATCTCTTGAAGTGAGAAAAGACTGTTTCTATTTATAACTAACCCTTATGCCAGATAAACTTACCAGGGACATTGAATTCCAATTTATATTAAATTTTATCTTTTTTTCAGAATTTGCTCAGTAGGGATTATGTCTATACCTGACTAAATGGATCAATGCTTAACAACAAGAAAATATATAGTCATCCAAATTTCTATATTTAAATGAGATACAAAAAAGTAATGATTAAGATTACGACTATTCTTTCTGGTCAAAGTATCACTCAGATGGAGAGCTAACATGAATGCTACCTGAAAACTAATCAGAGGGGCAACAATAGTCTATGCATACCACTCAAAACCACATAGAAAACATGCAGTCTCAATTACAAACATACCTAGAGTGACCTATATCTGGTGTTCATTGAATAACTAGAACAAAGTATGAGTATAGGTCAACTTTCTAGCTCAAGAGGAAGAGTTTAGATACTCAAGGAATCTTCAAAGTGAATCTGAATCTACAAGGGCATAATGTGGGAAAATAGGTTAAGAACAGGCAGTATTACTATTTTTAGGCACAAAGGAAATCTAAGAATACACATACATGTGAATCCCAACAGAGAGAGGGAGAGCAATGTCAAAAAAATAAAATAAAAAGACTGAACACACAGGTAGAATAAATGTTTTTGCCAATATGTGAAATGACTGAGAACTATAATCCCATAAATTAAAAACTAGCCCACAAGTCAGAAGGACAAGTAATCTAATAGGGTTTTTTTCCATAACTTCCATTATTGATAGAAAGTGCTAAAAAGGGAGTAGTGTACTTATCACACTAGGCTTCTGTGAACAGTGCTTCATGTTCATGAAGTGCTCCAAAGCCACAACCAGCTGCTCAGACACTCATACTGTTATTAAGATGTTTTTAACAGACTGAAATTAAAAAAAAATAGTTTGAAGGCTCTCAAGTCAGATGCCCAGACCTCCTAGCTTTGGTGTCAGTCATATCATGTATTTAGAGTAGGTTTTAGTACCAGTTTATGTAGTCTTGCAATCCTGTTCTGTTTTTATCCCTCTTTTCCTTGTACTTCCCTAATAGTTCTTTATTACTGATGATTTTGGGGCCAGCTCTAACAGACCACAATTACAAAATTTTACCTATCTGTCCACCAGCCTCTTCTCCAATTTGCAACAAAATATCTATCTGATTTATCAAGCTCATTATAATTTTGTTTAAGAAAGTAAGGATAGTCCAACTAAACCAATAACCTGTCTGACAATGTTCAAAAAAGTACGTTTAAGGAAAAGCATAATAATGGGGTAGCTGTGTACTCAAACTACCCTAGAAAATTTTTCTAGCTTGATTAATTTTCAGTCCAGAGAATCCTGAGACAAAATTAATATCTATTTCTTGGATTTTCTTCATGAAGCCAAACAGGAGACAACTGTCATATGATTGCAGTGCCTATCTCCGCAGATCCATCCCTCTGAAAAGTTTCTTTTAATTTTTCAAACAATTTTTACCTAATTTATCAGAGGATTATGAAGTGTTGATGTATTAAGCTTCACAGTATTAAGTTTTTCTAAAATGTAAGGAAAATCAACAGTGGGACAAAGGAGACAAATTAATGACCCTTATGGGAAAAGACTATAGCATTACTATAATCATTCTCTGTGTCATGTGGCCCGTGCTATGGCCAGAGCAGCCATGGCATAGCTTTTCTCCCTCCATAATCCTAGGAAGGAATTCACAACACAGCGGTATTATACAGTATGTTAGATGCAAACTACAAGTATTACAGGGTGACAAACCAGTGGCAACCTGGGGAAGACAGAAAGACCTGAGCGTCCTGCAATGGGAAGGATAGTGTGGGGAAATGGGGAGGAAGCCGAGATGTCTAGAGGGATATATCCTAACTTTGCAGGAAAACTGGCATCTACCTCTGTGTAACACCAGAACACAGCAAAGGTCTTCCACTCAGTCTACGCTGGAAACAGTAGAAGACATCAGCACTGAAAGGAGATGGGAAGGAAATTTTTAAAAAGTAGCACTGGCATAATGGAGAGGGCACACAGCCTGTACAGTAAGACAGTTCCTCAGATACAATTCTGTACTACCTGAACAAAAAGCCTACAAATTCAGGCATATGGAAAAGTACTTAAAAGCCAAATTCTTTACATTAGGATTTTCTGTCTGTTGCTTTAGTGCTACTTTGTGACAATTTTTAGAATGACAACAAAAATACTAACTAAAATAACAAACCTTCCTCACAATTTGTTGTTCACCAGCTGCCTGTACAAATGGCTTCTCCAGAGTAAAACACAACCATAGATCCGTCATGAAAATGATCATAAAAGCTAAGATATCTCTAAGGATTAACTTCCAAATTGCTATCAGAATTTATTACAAAAAAGGATTTTCTAATAAAAAGACATTTTTAACATTTCATATTTTTTCAAACGAAAAAAGACTAAAATTTCTGACAGAAAATAAATGCTAAAAATATTTCTGTAAGAAATATAAAAACTGCAACCATTGTCAATTACTCTGATAAGAGAAATACAATTAGTCCAGAATGAGATAGAATCAGCAAATTTATTCTAATCTGAAACTGCTATTTTTTATATAAATCAAATTTTTCACTTTTTTTAAACCTTCTCATACCTAGCTTTAGAAAATAACCTCAGATCTCTAAGCCACGAGGACTACACGTGGAGTTTTAAGAGTCTCTAGACACCCTACACCAATGAGTTTTTGATGAATAAACAATACTGTCATTGCACAGAGGTGTAAAGACTTTTTCAAAAAGAGCACAGTAAAAAATATTACATTGTTAGAAAGAAGTGCTTTCTTCTACATGTACACTGCACCTGTCAAGATTCCATATTCCAGATATTTGCAAGTATGTCAGTAGTTTCCTGAACCACCCCTTGGCTTGAGTAAACTAAGTGTTTGGGGAGAGGAAGAGTCTTGAACTGCCAAGACAAGAGATAACTCAATCTTGTTGCCTAACTGGCTCCCCTGCCTGCTCTTGAAAACTCTGTACGGCTCCTACATATTGCCAGATCACGCTGAAACATATTTATTGCTAGTTTTCAGTACTACAGAGAACCTGGAAAGCACAAGGTTGAAATGGAGGCAAGAAATGTTGTACACTGAAAAAAGTAGAATTTGGATAGAAACTCCCTGATGGACATTGCCTGTCAAAATAATAAAAATTTGCAGCTGGAAGAAAAGAGAGCACAGACCCTCTGCCTTGACAGACAAAAAGCTATGTATGTCACAGTGGTTTTTCCAGAGGACTCGGAAAAACAGGCTAAGAAAGGACAGCCAATTACTAGAAAAAGCAGCTTGGAGGAAAAGATATGCATTCTGTCTCTCAAGACACTGAGAATCACACTTTACTATGCTTATCATATGAGGCCTTGTCCTTTTAGCTGTGGATAGAATTCCTGACATCATGCAATACTTACTAGCTTTTTTAACTCCACTAGTACCTAAGTTACTCCTCCTTATATTGTTTTCTACAGCTGTAGATACTGCATGTAGCTCTGTCACTATTTTCATTTTAGTTCCTTAGCCAACAATTGATTTCAGACCTCATAGCCCAAACTGCTCAATAGGATTTTTAAACTTTAGTCACTGTTTTCAGCCTCCTATTTCACTTCATGCCAATCTATTTTAACCTTTAGATCCTCAAGAGAAAAAAAAAATCAAGTACTAAGCCATAAGTCACTGCACTGTTCTTTTTAACACAGAATAGTGTGCATCTCTTCAAATTATGCCATCTTTCTGCCTTCAAAAGCACATATCCAAAAGCCAAGGAGGACAGAATTTTGAGAGCACAATCTGACTCACCTTAAAGATGATTAATTTTCAGAAAAGGCTACTTCAACACCGAATCATCTCCAGAATCATTCATCTCTTGAAAACAATGTTACAAATTTCTCACTTCACAACACTCTTAAAATGATTTCCAAGTTTTTGTCTCATTTATAATGGAACTTTAAAACAATGTGATAACATTATATTTCACATTTTCCTGAGTTTTTATACTGCTTTATTTGACAATAATAATCTGCATATATGAAATAATATAGAAATAATAGACAAACTAAAAGTGATACTTATTTTGCTTTTAGCTTGTAATAAACTATATTTTAACATATTCACTTTGTCATACTCAACTTACTAAAGGAAGTTAGCTGTAGTCACAAAACTATGTGTTCCAATAAGAAGTGAGTCAAATTTAGAATATCAGCCAATGAAAATAGTAGAAAATTTCACATGATAACACTAAATATAATCACTGATTGCATGTTGAAGCAGCTAGTGATCCACATTAAGAAAGGAAATATAAGAGAACACTTTAGTTACACTTTTTTTTTTGAGGCTCAATAGATACAGTTTTAGATATCTTCCTTTTCTCTTTAATAAACCATAAATATTTGTGTACAGAAATGATCTAAATATAAATTTTCCTTTTATCTGAAAGAGGGTATTTTCCTAGCCAACACTTGTTAAAATAAATCAGTATTTAATATTTGTCATATGTTAGAATATTTTTAAACTTACCTGGGTAAATAATTCAAAGTTTTATTCTTTACACTTTCTATGATGTGCATCTCAAAGGTGCTTTTGTTACAACTGTCATTTTGAGCTTACTTACTATAATTTTAAGTAAAACAGACAGGAGGAACTGAAACCCTATTATTACCTATGGAATCTCTGACGCATTTGGGGACCCTGTGTATATTTCATCTGACAGCTGCTACTGCTCATCTTGCACAAACTGGGCTGACAGAAACCCAACTGATTCTGAAGACTAAATCTATGAAAACATCAAGTTTTTATAAACATTAAAAGACACAGCAGACAGTTTATAAGATGATGATAGAAAATGAGTACTATACTCGTTAATGGCAATAGATTCAATAATTGACCAGACTTTTGATCAAATTTTTCTTCACCTTTGCTCATGTGAAAGTGTGCCTTTACATCATTTAATCCATTATTTGATTGTCTTTAAGTGATAGTTCTGTTTTAAGTTCACTTGTTTACACCACACTGAATTGAAAAAGCAATTTTACTCAAAACCAGTATGTAGAACATATTCAGTTACTTGCTAAATTTCATAATGAACAGCAGCGCAATTTGATTAAAAAGTCAAAGCTTACAGTTTCTGTGTAATTGCTGCACATTTGTGACATACAATTTTCTTCAGAATTTTGATACTATATTACTATCTGCAGATAAAGGATGTGCTTGTTGTAAGCTTTACAGTCACAAATACCAAACCCAAAGAATAAGGTCATGACTCACCACAGCTGGTGATACAGATCTGCTCATTGGAAAAAATGGACCCTTTCTGCTTTTCTGTTATATGGTAAATGAGCAGATGAAAAAGAATTTTGCTTTTTTTTCTTAAAGGCCTTTTTTCTTTGGTCATTTTATAATCACCAAAATATTTTTAAATGGGCATCGTTCAATGACACGACTTGAGCGCCTTCAAGGGAAGACTAATCTACTTAAGTGGTAGCTACCTGATCACAGACATGAGAAAGAACTTTTACTACCATTGGCTGATATGTACTTCTGTTCTTAACTTTCTGTGTTTTTCTCTCAAACCAAGAAAAAAGTCTGCACTCTGGAGCTCAAACTTGTTCCTTTCATACCAATACAGGGCTGTGTGTATGCAGGGGTTGACTATTTTTCATTCTGTTCCATCTAAATCAGTCTCCTCCTCCCCATCGCTGTGCTGTGTTTTCTTTCTTTGTCTGTCATTATAGCTCAGTCAAGAGCTGTGGGTACTCAAGGGGTTAAAAATATTCTATGGATTAGTTCAGCTAGTCATATTAATGACCAGAGACACCACTGCTGTACCTACCAATTATTGTGATGATGTAATGGACTTAATTAAACATGGACAAAATAATACCGGTGTGGACTTTATATATACAGAATATTTCCACATTTGCAACTGGTTTCACCTTTTTCAATTTGACCTGACATTTATCTGTCATATAGATGTGGAAATGGTTTCAGTAAAAATATATTTCAAAACTGCAATTTTTATTACTATTAAAATCCCTTATCTTGAACTAGCTTTGGTGGTAATTTTTGAAAGACTGATACATTGTAAACAAGGACATATCTAGCATGGATTACAAGCAACAGAGATACCACGTATAAACTGTTATATGTGACCCAGAGACTTAGTAAACAAAGTGCTAATATATTTCTTCAGAAAAAGCTGCTTCTTTCTCATTTGTTAATCAAACAACAGAAATAATTCTGTGCCAGTCCAAACAGATAGAGAATGACGTTATGAAAAGAAGGTGCCCACGTTGAACTGGGAGTCACGATCTTACAACATAAAACCCTGTCCATTAGGATTCACATTAAAACCATCGATCTAATTTCAGGAGACCTCACCTTGGACATAAACTCCATCGCAAGACATAAAATATCACTGGTTTATCCTCTAAATAATGCAACTCCATCAAGAAACTGGATAGTAGTTTTAATAAAATGAGACTCATAAGTTTTTATTACTTTTATAATGAATGCTTTTCAGTTTTATTGGCTCTTGGAAGGAGTAATTTAGCTTCTCTATTTAAACATGACTTTTTATCCTTCACAACTTGCAGGTTTCAATGTTATGTTTCTAATGTTATAAATATGAATGCAGATACTGAGATTTTAATAAAGGTATGATGTTCTTTTAACCAATACATACAATGTAAGATTTTGAAAATCATAGGAAAAGGAAAAAAGATTTAATCACTTTTCCAGGCTGATACAGCTAACACCATTTTTGAGAATGTAAGAATATAAGCTTTACAATGTTGTTATCAATGATCACACTGAGCTAGGTAATATATACTGGTTTACATCAATTTCAATGCTTCTCTTACTCTTTAAATTTTCCTGGAAAAAGCATTCCAATATATTTCCCAAACATCAACGAGAGTTTTATCATCAATTTCTTAGATCACAAAATGGAAAGATGGGACATCAACATTTTTCTATAATGTGAATCAGGAGACTGATTCCAAGAAGAAATTTTAAAAAAATAAGAACTTCCGTTCTTATTTTCTTTTCCACAGTTTAAATAGTTAAGCATTGAGAAATTTAAAAATACTGCTCCTGAAGTGCTAATTTTTTTCTAGTTTTAGACTAGACAGGGAAGACATGCTCTGATATCATAAAAATGTATCTTGTTCTCTGTTTTATTTGGTACAGAGAAAATGGAAAAAGAACAATGTATTTGTAGTCTCCTTTTGAAATTGTGAAAAATCTTTAATAAATAGTGAAATTCTAGCATCACCAGACACGTCTTAGTAAACAGTTGTCTGAAGTACACTGGCAACGTGAAATTCTACTAATTAATTTATAGAAAGAAAACCTGTCAAAGCTGTCAGGTATAGTCTCCTGGTATACAAACCATAAAAAAAATTTTCCCCTTGTTCTGTCCTGTATATCTGAGTGACTTTATGCCAGTAAAATGTTTATAATGAGCTGAATACCTGTTTGCAAATGATTTTAGCTTTAAAGAAATAAACAACATATTCTTGATTTTATTTTGTTGTAACTAAAGGGGGCATGACACAAAGAAGCAGCAATCTTCAACAATTGCATGCATTCTGCTGTTTTCACAATACTGAGGTGGCAACAGTCTGGCGAGTTGAAGACATAAATTAGAGCAGCATTCACAACTGCACAAGTTGTAGCAGGAGCTGGCAATGGAAGCTGGTGCGTCGATGCCTGCCACCTCTGAAATAATGGTGAGCAGCTGCATCTGCAACTTCCACACAACACATCAGAATACTCTGGCATTCATATATGACATGAGAGCAGGGAGTCATTCATAAAGCACTCATTAGTTGGTTAGGGCATTTCTAAGATTGCAGAGTGAAAAAATACGTAAGAAAGAAAATTGTTAAAATAAAAAATTAATAGAGATCGACCGGTAGACTTCATGAGGAAATCCCAAAATTCATACTTTTTTTTTTTTTTAATTGTAGCTGGCTGTAACTGAAATTTGGAGGTTGCTAATATGTTATCATTACTCAAATAATTAAACCTTGGGAGCAATAGATTTTTTTTTAATTAGCTATCTCAAAGCAAGTACAATTATAATCATCTAATTATCCTTTGAGGCAGCTTTATGCATAAATGCTTTAAACATTCATTGCCTTACTACTGGGGGCTATGCCTCAGTTTATATACTCTACAAGAAAATAAAATTAGTGTTATGCACTGAAGAACATGCATGAACAGAAAATGTCAGAATGACAAATGCTGCAATTTTAGGTATTATGTTTTCCTTTCAAGACTTTCTAAAGCTTAAAGAAATAAACCTACTTGTCCCTTTAAAATAAATATCTTTTTAAAACTTTGTTTTTCTGTTTGATTGATGTAATTTACACTGTCTACACCTGCTTCTTCCCCATAAGTTTGCAATAATGCCACTTCTCAAGTGATTGAGCCATGTAAATGCTAATGAATAGCCTTTAAGATCTTCATATGTACATCTGTCTTATATTTAATAAACAAGTCTTTCAGCATGTTCAGGATGTGCCTGTAAGGCTTACATGCTTTACTGTATTTCCTACACTTTGAGAAAAAAACAGAGGGGTGATTCTTCCATCAACACAAGTATCGATACAAGAACTTGAAATGTAACTCCTTTCTGAAAAAGGAAATCGAAATGGTTTTTCCATTTGCTGGAAAAAACATCAAGTTTGGTTGGCCAGGGTGCATGGAACAGAAAGGTACACATTGTTTTTTGGTTGTATGATGCAAGATTAGATGTGTCTATTTGAATTCAATTCTATAGGTAGCTGTTGTGTATATAGAGAGAGAATCTATTGAAGATAAATTAATCTTTTTTAATTGGCACTTTTAAATAAGTATTCAACATATATATGAATACAGAAATGTAATTTCTTGAATATTTTTTTAACTAATTGTATGATGTCCATGTGATGTGTATTTAGGACATTTTGTTGCTGAAGGTCAACTACAGATAACAAACAGCTGGAGAGAACACAAATGCTGCAGTTTATCATGGGTTTCCCTCAACTGAAGAGCTTCTTGTGACTGAAAGCTAGCTCTTTTTGCAGTTAAGGATGGCTTTCTTCTTTATTAATTGAACTGGGAAAGACAGCATGTTGGAGGGAGTTTAAAATCTCCTGCCTTACATATCCATTCCAGGATGGGACAAAGTGACCTTTGTGTGAGTCCTTCCTATTTATAAAGCTGGATGAATTTCTTAAGACTACTTTTGTCACAAATACGTATTCAACTAGATAAGGAATAGATATATCAGAATTAATTTGTCACTAATAAAAACCACTATTTTTATTGAAATGCAAAAACAATCATTGAAGCCTTGAGCCAATCCACAGGCTCTGCCACCTCTTTTGCCCTGACATAGGCTTGGCTGCTCAGAGGCACATCCATGGGCATAGCTGGCTCTGATGGAGTCTAGCTGTGCCACTATGGGTCCACAGCTGCAGGAAGCCTTGTGTAGTCCCCCCTCGTTTGCTCTTGCCAGGGGACAGCTGCAGCTCTGCCTTGTGCCTCATGGCTACCAACTCGCCCAGCCCCGTGGGATTCTGGACTGTTGAAGCAGCCTCCTTTGATCTTTCATCAACACAGTAATATTTGCTTTTAATATGATTCCTCACATGCTTGCATTCATGTGTATACTAAGAATTACACTGGATATGCATTTTTTGACCAAGTTCAAGCAAGGTTTGAGGTCACAGCATAATCTACAACTCATTAAACTGCAAAACAAAAGGTTGGTTTGTGGATTTTAATACTTTTATCAATTTTCTTTCTTTAGTAATTTTCAGTGTTAAGATTTTCATACAAACCTGCCATTGTACTTCAGTGATTTGTTCTTTTCTTACTAAATCCATACGAATTAACCAATTACCCCACACTCTACTGTTAGTTGAAGTAGTCCCAACTAATTGATAGCTTTTTCTGGGCTTTACATGCTTCTGGAAACTTTACATCTCAGGAAGCGGAGGCTGTTCTTATCTGCCTAACCAAGATTATCTACAAGATGTAGGCTATTTGTGTCACCAAAGCACCTCAGGTTAAGAATGACAACCACCACTAACACCCTCCTGATGGACCGTTCTGATAGATCATTTGGGATCTCCTTGAGTGAGCCAAGGGCAAGCTAACAGATAAAAATCAGCAGCAATTGATTTCCAGCAGAATCTTGAAAAACGGAAACATACATCTCACTTGTCTATTCTGATACACAGACTATGTTTCTCCTAGTATGCACTGCAAAAGAAGATACCCATGAAGGACCGGTGGATTCACTTAATACTTAAAGAACCACAAACTGCTGTATTTTATCTTTGAAAACAATAGCATGCTGTGCTACCAGCTGTTTCAACCCACCAGTACGTACCCAAACTACTTTAATTAAAGGTGGTAGCATATTAAAGGTTTGACCTTTGGAAACCAGTATTTCAAGTTTCTTGGGGATTATTCACACCAACTAGTTTATATGCTTCACTTGCATATGTATCTCAGGCTTCCTATATAGCCATTGAAGTGCAGTTGCTTCTGTCTCTAAGCAGCATAATCACGTTTATAATCAAGCCAAATGTATTTGACACTTACATGGGTGTAGAGGGAGAACAGGAAGAACTTTAAGACTGTACACAATGGCCAAATGCTATTGCCTTGAAGACAGTAATGTTGCAACAGACACTGGCAAACTTGAAGCAGCATCTCCCCACACAGTGACAAGCAGCCCAGCAAGATGGAAGACACACACTCCATAAAGGAGTACTCAGCAAAACTGAATTTTTAGAAACTGAAAAGCTACAGAATGTTCCCAATAAGATGTTGCCTTATACTAGATTACTATCACATGTTTGTTGGCATAATTTAGACATTAAAAAATCAGACTGTTAATCCTACCAAAACCAGAAAGACTGCAGGCAATGAATGTTAGGCCCTGCCTATGCACTTTTTTCTAAGTAATCCAGACCATTTTACAGCTTGTTTCATCATAACTGTAGGAGTCTAACAAGCAATCACTGTTCTATGGCATTAAAACATTGTCTCTAGCAACTGCTGAGGCTGTTAAAATACTAATAACACCCACTCAGCAGAGAGGACACAAGCTACTTGTAAAGCCTAGAAAGGAGTTCACTCCTGTTCTTCAGAACTAAAAGTGATTTTAAACACAATGTGTTTTTTCCTGTCTTGAAATGTACACTCTAAATTCATGTTATGATTTCCGACACACAAAAAGGAATTCAACCTGCTAAGAAAGATAATTGTCTATGAAAACTCAAGAGAAAAACCTGGAATTGGAAGTCTTAAAGACATTTCTATATAAAAATTGGGGTTTTTTTTTCAGAAATAATAATTCATAAAGCAAAAAAAATCTTCAAGATGTAGACATTTTGTTATCTTTGTATTCAAGTACATACTCATTATTCAATAGCTGTTCCAGTCTGTGAAATCATTCTCTTATTTCAGTCTAGATCCTGAAGTTTATAAAAATAAAGTAGTAAGACAAACTAGTCATGGGGAGCAGAAATAAGTACTAATTGAAGTTAGACAAGATGAGGACCCTTGTGGGTGGAGGCTCAGCCAGAAAGCTGAATACAGAGATTCCTAACATATACTATTGCTTCAGTCTTTAAGCTTTATAATTATGGGATCAAGGATGTTACTTTCAATAAATAGCATCATGGGATTCAACGGATAAGAAATAGTCAACATGCTAGTACAAGGCCTCATAGATCAATTTCTGCTGTGCTTGTAGAAGTCTACAACATGCATAAAGTTTCACAGTAACTAAGAAAATAAAGAAAAAGGCTCTTAATAACATTCAGCACATATGAATGACGTAACCAGCTTAGTTGCCTAATTCAGAAATAGGCATAAAAGGCTTTTAATGACCAAATGAGAGCATAAACTTTCAGACACATCCAAAGTTAAATCCCTGTACAAATACATATTTGCAGAAATGCATGCCAGGCCCAGTAAAGGTAAGTCACAACTGTTATGACAGGTCTGTGTTATATACCAAGGCTGCCTCCAAAAAGCAGAACAGCTGAAGCTGAGTTCAATTGATGAGCAACAGACAGTGCATTGAGAAGTCTGGTTTCTAGGGCAATAGGTTACTCGCCTTCATAATGGTGATTTCTCAGTGCAAACTCTGCAAGACTGACTGGTTTTGTAACCAGGTTTAGGAAATTACATGGATTATGAGGTTTCCACAATTGTGGCCCCATTGTGGATATTAAACAATTTCAAAAATAGGAATTTAAATTTGTACTATAGTAAAGGATGCAGATCACTATGCAAGGAACATTGTTTATACAACATAAACATGCCTAAAATATAAGGCAATGCACTACATTACAGTTCAAGAATGTATTTATGCCAATAAATAAATATGGGAATGCTATTAATGTCAACATAAGCCTATTCACTAACACACATACAGTGTGAGATATCAACAAAATTATTGCAACTATTTCCGTATTTCTTAACTCAGCTGCATTGAGAAGAAAAATCCCATCATTAAAATAACATTATAGCTTAAAGGACTCCAGGTCTCTACCCTTTGTATTTTTACAAAATTATTAGAATATTTAATCTCCATAATAAAATGCTTCTACACAATATGAAGTTTTCATCTATCAAGTTACTATTTCTTTCAATACCCTGTACAAGCCTAGGAGAAAAGAGAAAAAATAAAATGATGGGAAAAGCACAGAGAATTTTGAAGAGATGATTAAAATTGCCTAATATAAAATGGCCAGGGAACGATATCACAGAAAGTTAGGGTGGCCAGCCAACATGCAAGTTATACTCCATGGTACATGGAAAATATAATTCTAAATAAATAACTCTAAATAAATAAACTCATAATTAAATTTATTAAAATAGCTTTATATATGAACTCTATATCTTACCTGTACAGTTAGATGTTTACATACAGTTAGAATGTTCCTATAAAACTAAACTTCCATCCGTATAACATTATATGGCTAGGTAACTTTAGAAGAAAAAACCCAACCAGAAATAAATCTTGTAATGTTTCGGGGTAGTTGGTCATTAACCTTTTAAAGATCTTTTTGTTCAAGGAATTTACAGCAAAAAGTGAAAATGATGCAACTTTTTATAGAGAAGAGAAATAAAACTGAATATACAGTTTAAACAGACATTCTCTAAAGCATGAAAGGAGATAAGAATAGTCGGAGGAAAAGATGAAAAGTTATCAGACAGAAACACAAAAATAATGACATTAGATCAGAAAAACATGTTCCTTAACCAGGCAATATTTCCATTAAATTAGTTGCATGTGAAAGAAGTTAAAAAATGCAGGCAGAGTAGTCTTGGTCTACTATAGAGGAAGAAATGTTAGAACAAATAAAGCAAGCTGAACCTATTTGTTCTGATTGAGAGGGTTGAGAAATTTCAGGAAAATTTTGCAAGACGTACAGGCAGGACATACAGGCAATTTGAGGGAAAAAAGTCACATTCTCACAGCAATGGCATGACGAGCACCAAAAAAAGAATTTAAAATTCTTTAAATGAATTAAGTGAATAAATTAAATAACATATCTTATTGTTCAGCTCATAAGGTGATCTTCTTTTCTCACTCATTGAATAGGTGAAACTGAAAGAAGTTATTCCAATTCCTAATTTTTTTTCAAAAAATAAGCTATTTATCTCTTTCCAAGAGAGAGACATATGAGAATAGAAAGCACTAACCACACCAGAGCCCCTTATCACAGTAGGAGAAATTACTACACCACTGTTCTTTTTTTAACCTCATAAAATCTGAATAAAATACAATATTAACCTACCTGAGAGAAAGCAGTGAGCTTTTCACATCAATTGACTTAAAGGTCTATTAAAATTACGTTGCTCTTAGTCAGCTGTCGCTATCCATATTGTAAAGGTGAAGAAATTGAAGCAAAATGTTACTCATTTATGGAGCTTCATAATGACATAAAGGATGGAAAACCAACACTCAGAACTTGCTCACTTCAAGCCTTACTCCTTCAGAGCATTCTTCCCATGCCACCCTACCACAGGGAAGACCCAAAGACCTTTACAGTATATTAAAATGCATTTTTAAATTATGCACCTAAAAAAAAGAAGTTTGAAAACTAAATATCATGGATATTTAGTATCTATGATATTCAGTACAAAGGAAGTAACTGGCACTACCTTCAGTGGGCACCGTAAGACTCATAGGCTATGCAAAGAAAGTAAGCATATATAAAGTTCAGAACAAATTTCTGGTTTCTTTTTGATATACAGAATAACTGGTCATAACCACATATAACAATTTTGCAAGGTAGTAATAGTAATAAAATTAATGTCTGCAATGTATAACTGAAATAGAAAAAAACCCCTCTTTGTTTACCAGATGAATAACACAGCAATCCCTTTTAAAAAGATCACAGTGCATTTTTTTTTTTAAAACCATCCTGCTTCGTTTTTCACCATAATAGAAAAATTTTTCTCTATGTAACATATTTACCTAATTAATAATATGTCCTGTGGAACATTCTGTAATCCTAAGAAAAATTCACTAAGCAATTCCTCTGAAACCCTCTACCTTGGATTCTATATTTTACATTTAATTTTAACATCATACTGTGAGCAAAAAAGGACGGCTGCTTGCCAATTACACTAAAGCACCCTGACTGGAACCCATCATTAAGTCCACTTTTCAGGGAGGAATAATTCAATCGTTTTATATTTTGTAGAGCTCTGGATCAATTCAAACATGTAATAAGAACAGTTTTAAAAGGCATCCTTCCTTCAATTATGAAGAAAAACTATTTACAACATTTCTTACACCACCACTGAAGAAATAGAACTAGTTGTGCGTGAACTTCAGTTACATAAAAAATAAATTCTCATCTGTTTCCTCTCATGCTTCAAACTAGAAGACACAAGGTTTAGTAAGAGAGCCATAAATACAGAAATGTTACTGGTACTCTGATACAAAATTTTTTTTTTTTCTTCTGATAGGATGATGAAGATGGTACTATTAGAGCTTAGTCTTCAACCTCTGTTCTCACTTTGCAGTGACTATGAATGCTTCTCTCCTTTCACAGAGCTTATAAAGCTATCTGCTGATAACTCAAAAACCTACCTGCAGCACCAACTTATTTCCTGTGCCTGGTTAATAACTCTTCTTAGGTATGCCTCTGTCACTTTAAACAGATGATACTCCCATTTTCACTTTCAAACTCTTTCCGCCTCTTCTTCCATCACTATTACAACTATTATTCTCTTAATCTTTCAACACTATGAGCTATTTTTTTTTCCTTGTTCCTTCTTCCCTATCCCATCATCATTTATCCAAAATATCTCTCTAGTACCTACCATTTTATTGCCATACACGTTTCAGCAAGCACTGCCATTCAGCAACTCATCACTTCTATTGATAGGGTCTTGTTCTGGCCCTGAGCTATTCTCTCACCAATCCTTTCTGTCTCGGTAACAATTTTTGTGCAACAAACCACATGGCTTTGACTCTCTCTAGTAGTCCTCTGCTGCTATTTCAAGTGTTTTGCCCACTTTGCTGTGCCCAATTCCTCCCCATTCAATCCACTACAGAGTGGCCATATATCCTTCAAATCACTCTTGTTAAGCTCCTCCATCAAAGGCCTCTTCTTTGCCTTCAAGTTGTTCTTTTGTTAGAATCTACCTTCAGCCTACACACAAAACAGCCAGCTGACTCATTCTGACAAATATATGCACTTACATTCAACTCAACCTAACTTACACACGTTCCACCTGACACAGATAGAAAGACGGTTTCTATCAGAAATGCAACCTAAGCTATGCAAAGTGTAATGTGGCAGAAGAAAGAGACAATATATATGTCTTTTTTAGCCCATGTATAGTACATTCATACTGTTGTAGCAATAGCAGTATTTGTTCTGTCTTGCACCCATGTTCACATGTTCATATCTAGATGTTCACTCTGCCTGTCACATTGAATACTCATCCTCAGCCTATCAACTAGATTTATACTAATGGCTTCTTCGGTTATTTTTTCATAAACACTACCTTGCAATGAAAAGACTTATATTGTCAATGAAAAACTCGAGCTTGTGGTTCTGGTTCTGGCCAGGCCAGAATTAACATCCCCAGGTAGCCAGCACAGGTGAGCTAAGGTAGCCCTGGCCATTTTCCACACCACCTGACATCACTCCCCCATAAAAGGGGCTGGTTGGGGAAGGGTGCTCATGGGTGCCTCAAGGGTAGTCCAAGTGTGGCTGGGGTATGGGGTCAGTCCTTGTGTCTGTGCAGTACTCTGTGTCATCATTGGGTCAATAAGGTATTCTGTTATCACCATGTGTTACTGAAACTTGCCACAGGCTGTTATTGTTCTCCTTTCATGGTGATTTCATCAGTAAGCTGTCCTTATCCCAACCCATGGAGGCTCTCTGTTTCTTCTCCTGGAGCAAGTGAGCCACACATGTATCTCTTGAACAACACATCGCATATGTGATCAGCTTTGAGACAAATTGTCTCATCAGTTTTCTAAATGAGCCCCAAATACATTGTATGCATCAAAAATTAGCTCATTTTTCAACAAACGGTCCCACTATTCTGTTATTTTTGTGTGTTACATTACAATTAGTATACTATTCTCCACTATCCTGTATATTGATTGGGTTGGTGTTTTTCAAATAAGAAATATATCAGGTGCAAAGACACTCACAACATGAACACATGCCATCTATCAAACATGCACAATCCACCATTGATACACAAAGATTTAAAGAAGCTTGCGACATTGTGGGAATCGTTCGGTTGAATTTTTACCATTGGGACAGTTATGTAATCCCATCTCAATGAAGTATAATTCAGATCGCTCAGTGTGCTTGGCCATGTGCAGAAATGGCTATATAAGAGCTATCGTACTTTTGCAGACGTTGCTCAACCCATTACACAACCTGTAGAAGGTAGCTTGGGAAAAGGCAGAGATTACATTATCACACTGCCAGTGCCCCAGTCATCTCAGCTACAGAGCTAAAGAGTTTCAGTTCGCTTTTGAGAAAGAAAGGGAAAAGGGTACACTGAAATGGAGAGCAAACTCCTATAACAAAGCCAAAGAAATAACTGTAAAATTTATAAATGAAAATGTAAAGGACATTTCCTGCAGCTGATAAAGACATGCTGTTAAATTTCAAAGTGCCCTACTGCTGAACATGAAATATGAGTATTAGATGACCTGACCATGGAAAATGCCCTTAACCAATCTATGAAATGGCTTTTCTCTCCAGATCATGAAGAGATATGTGCCAAAAGAGCTGTGCGTCATGGAGCTGAATAAGAAAAAATTGGGACAAAGAATGAGAAGAAAAAATAATCTCAGAAAATGGACTAGTCGTTTCTTTTACCATAAACCTTGCTGAATACGCTTTAGGGAAATAGAGGCGGCTACAACACAGGAGAACAAGGACAGGTGCAAGCTGCTCAGTGATCATTCAGCTGAGCTATAACTCAGGGCCCCTTAAGAAGCTATGAGTTTAACATACAGCTGAAGTACATCAGCAAGGAGAGAAATCCAATCTCCTCAGAGATTATTTATGACAAAGTGCACCTAACTGAGGCCCAATTTGTTTGTGGAATTGCAGTCATTCCATTTCAACTAAACAACAAATGAATCTGCCTTGAAGAGGATTGGTTCAGGGTATAAAAGAAAACAAGGGAGTGAACAGATACAACACTTCATTTACACACCAATTTAAAGGCTCACTTAGAGAAATGACTGATAAAGCAGTTTTTTGGAAGCAGAGAACTATCTGAAACAGAAGGACTCTGAATCACAGCTAGAATTTTTCCTTTAGAGTGAACATTTAGTTTTTCAGATTTATTAATGTATCCTCATTAGATTAAAATTCATGATTTCGTATTATTTTATTTTTTACCAATTTACATGGTTAAATGGCAAACTTTGTGAAACTAAGAAAACTAACACAATCTTTGTTTTGTATAAAGGTAAAGCATGCTTTAAAATTAAAATTTTAAAAGGAAAAAAAAAAGTCAGGGTGAAATGTGGGCTGGCAGCTCCCAGGGACACTGGAAGCAGAGGGGACTCCCCAGAGCATCGCTTCATAGGCAGGGCTCTTCCCAGTGCCTTCAGCAAGGCAGCAAGGCAGCCAGGGTAGTGTCAAGCATCAGACATCTCTGTGGGGAGGTGTTCCCCTAATTAATAATATTTTAATTTCATTATATATGCTATTTAAAAACATACTATTTGATAAAATTCACATTTTACGTTAGATTTGCTATGAAAACTCGGATATTGCATAACATCTGTGATCGTATCAATCAATACTTTATCACTTGGCTTGATTTTCTATGTGTTCACTGAAAATTAAAAACTGAAAAAGAATGTTGGTCACCAATTAGAACTTTGAGGCAATTTCTGCTCCTTTTCCTACCCTTATTGTCCACAGCAAGACTTTTAATTTCTCCACAACAAAACTCATACGAGCATTTCCACAGTTCCTGAAAATGGTCACATATCAAATAGTATACAAAAATATTCAGGGACAGACTGGGCAACATTACGAGAGCAGCACTGCTGAAGTCTTGAAATAGGAGTAGAAAAAACCTGGAATTGTTCAGAAATTATAATCATTTGGTCCAGAAAAAAAACGTAGGTACACAGAAGAGGGGTAGAGAAATTAGTTGGTGTTCAGCAATTAAAAGCAAAGGTATAATTTTACACACACCTAAAATGAATTCTCAAAACCCACTTCTTTAAAAGCCACCAAAAATGGAGAAGCATCAGTGCACAGGAGATCTACTTTTCAACAGAAGAACTGGAAAAAATGCTTCTTAAATGAAAAAAAAATACTGAAAATACAATTCAATATATATTTCCAACCAGAATAGTCAACATTTATGGCAAACATTTAAATAGAAGTAAGGCAAAAGGTCAATAACAGAGAAATAGACAATTTAGAGAATCTCTATTTGAAATGGGATAAATTAGCACCTACTGAAGAGTAGTGCAGAACTTTTAAAAAAAAAATTCAAAAAGGCTGGTAATCAGTCTCTGCTTGTCTAAAACTTAAACATGAAAAGAAGAACCTCTATCAAGCATAAAAAATTATTTTACTCTCCTGCAGAATGAAAGTGAAATATAAAGGAGGGAGACGCATCTCTCAACTTCTTAAATGTGTTATATAAGAGAAGAGGTTTATGGTGTTTTTGAGAACCTCTAAACTTTAAAAGACATACAATGACAAATGAACTTTGGCAAAAGAGAAGGGAATCTTCTGTGCTTATGATACAACACTGAAAGTAGAAAACTGCATGAAAAGAATGCAAAAACTTAAATAAAGTCAGAGGAGAGACAAGATGACTAAGACTGACCTGAATATGAGAAAAGTGTACCTATGTTTGTACCTATCACACCAATATCTTATTTTTAATATTGTGATGCTTATCAAACTATCTGCTTTATATGCAATGCAAAGAAATATTGCTAACACAAAATTTAAGTCAGTGCAAAAGTAACAATGGAGCAGCTTATGTCTGGAAAGGTAAAGGAGCAAATAACCTGACCATCAATTTAAGTAATACTATGAAAGATGGTTTAACTTAATACTTCCTTGTTTCACCAATTATGCAAAATCTTGACTGTGAGATTATGAAATGTTGTGAGAAGTGATGTGTGAAATGGGATTTCCTAGACATGCCATAGACTGATAAGCAGTATGTTAGCTGTAGGGAAAATATCGATAGAAGTGACAGGACAGTTTGAACTGAGGAATGTATTTGCCAAAGATGTGTACAATTGCCTTTAGTTCCAATATATATGTCTACTTAATAATGTACACTGGAGGACTTTGGTTAAAGAATGAAAGTTAAGAGTTGTCATATAATCAAATTACAGTATATAAATTACATGAACATAGAAGAAATCAAAGATTACTAAATAAAAACTAGCAATAAAATAGAAACATTAGCAACTAAGGATAAACATAGCCCTAATGTAATGCAGTTACCAAGCCATTAAGGGAGAAGATTTAACAATGGGTGATAAATTGGGAATATTTTGGATATGTCATAAATACTAAGGAAAAGTGTAAGTTTGAATACTGCATATGGTCCTGAGCAGGAGGTTTGATGATTCTGTATATAATCTTTACATGTATAAAGCCCTGTGAAGCTTGCTGTCTGTGAGCTTAAGTTGTGAAGCTATTTGTTTCTTTTGAAGGTGACAGTCTTGTTCTGAGTGACAAGTAATTTTAACGATGGGGTTGAAAAGTTCACTGTGGGGGTGAAGGCTTTCAGGACTTGATACTATCAAAGATTACTGTAGATATCTCAGCCCATAAATCTAATTTCTTCATGTTTATTTCTGAATATTAGTGTAATCATAACTTTATACAACTTACACTAATAAAGAATTAATTCTTGTTCAGAAAAACCAAGGCAAATAGGTGTTCTTGGGGGTTATATTCCTCGTGTAGTTATGCCTCTTTGGGAAAAAACTTTGGATTTACAACTCCCTTAAAAACTGTTCATGAAGGAAAAGTAAGTTGGGTCACACCTATATCAATAACAGAAAGTGAGTTTAACAATTAACATCCTGAATGTTTTAAAATACAATTTTGTGTATTATTGCATTATCAACACATGTGCATGAACAGACCATGAACACATTAAAAAAATGAAACAAAGAATTACATAGTTATATCCTGGTGTGCTGTTACTTAACCCTGTTTACAGATTTGTCCATTACAGGACAAAGCTCTGTTTTGCAACATGTAGGAAGTTAATGTATTTTGTTCTGAAATTTCCTATTACACTCACTGATTTCAACTCATACCATTACCAAGATCCTCTCAATGATTTAGTCTTAGGTGTAGGTACGTTCTTAAATTTTGCAAGATGAGAGCTCCCTAGTGCCTGATCTTGAAAAGTCTTATAGAATATGACTGATTTAGCATATGTTTTCCTTCTGTTCTTAAGAAG
>VZTU01021715.1:1971-23787 GCA_013400835.1 Zapornia atra | reverse complement strand
CCCCCCGATCAAATTTATCTTTCATGTAATGAAAATTCCAAAGCGGTTTTTGAGCTCTGCTACTAACTTGTCCTTTTGCCCGAGGTCTACATTAGAGGAGTTGAAGGGCTTTCCAAATGTCCTTCTGTCAGAGTTCTGAATGCACCCTTCCCAGGAGTGTACATTTCTTCCAGTTATTTCCTTCCTCTACAGTCACTCTATTCGGCTTTTGATCCATGTTTATCTGACTCAGACAGCCTTTCACTCCACTTGTCACTTACTCTTCACCGGGATTCTTTGCTCTTTGGCTGCATTTATGACACACCTAATTCGTTGTCCTTTGCACTTGTTTTCTTCTTGCTGCCTCACATGTCAGTCCTCGGGTATTTCCCAAGAGACTTCATTTCAAGCCATTAACTGTGCAGACGGCAGTCAGTCTCTGGACTGCTAATCCCAAGATTCTTTTCAGTTTTGGTAGCACTCATATAGCTGATATACGACAGAAGAATGTGAAGGATATCACAGATAAAATGTCTGTTCAATAAAAATTCACACTGAACATTTTTCAGAGACACTGATTAAAAAAAAAAAAAAAAAGAAAGAAAAAAAAACCCAAACATGGAAGACCATAGCTTGAACAAAAAAACACGATTAGCCCCCACAAAGAGCTTTTTTTTCAGTAGATCTTCATATTCGAAGTACAGCAGTAATTAACAGGTTGGAATAATTTCCACAGACACAACCAAATACACTTGCTTGACAGATTTTTATCTCTTGCCTTCTCTACCTATCTTTACCTGTAAAGCTATCTTTTCTTGTAAGGTTGCTGTTTTAGATCAATAATAAATATTTTCAACCTGAGGTAATATTTAAGAAAGTGTGGGGTTCTTTAACATTTTATTCTAAATCTTCTCTCTTTAATTCATATTTGTATTTATAACTGCAGAGGCAAATGCATGTACAGATGAATTGTTCTGCAGGACAGCATTAAGCAGGATATTGCTGAGTAAGTGCTTTGCTGAACTTTCTGATAGACAGCTTTTAATGTCTTTTCAGGTTACAGCATTTAAAGGGCTCATAACATTCAACTACAGGATATAAAAAATATTCTTTACAGGATATAAAATATTCTTTTTGGAAATCACAGCTTAAAAGACTTTTAATCATTTGATTTTCTTGTTGATATATATTCAGTTTTAACTACTCTTACTAATGATTTCTTCTATGCAGTTTGAGTAAGGAAACATACAGCAAAAACTACATGAAAAAGCTATTTCACAGATGACAAAATTCTTTGCAGCAACAGCAATAGAAACAACTTATTGTATGCAAAGTAAAACAAATCTGTCTTGATGGAGGACTGTCAGAATACACAATAACTTACTGATTAGATAACTGATGAGTCTAACATATTGACATTTTGTAGCAACCACGCAAATCACTTACTGCGCTCATCTAGAAATTGGCTAGTTTTGTATCAATGAAGGCTTCTCATCTCATCTGGTGTTTTCTAAATTGGTTGTGGATTCTTCAAATAAGAAGATACATCTTCCATTCAATGAAAAGTAAAAATAATCTAAGCAGCACTTTTTTCAACAGTTTCGTAAAAGAAATATGCTCCAATTATCTACAAACATATGAAAGTTTAAAATTATTCAATACATCTGCCTTTCCTAAGACTACCTCTTCCTACACAGTTCTTCCCTAGATGGCTCCTCTTGTGTACAAGAACTGACAAAAGTAGTTACAGCAGGAAAAAAATGGCTTCATTACAGCCAAAACTGTAGCCCCACATTGTTATAAAATGCTTCATGTAGACAGCGGAGGAGCTAAAAGGCCTCAGAGCATGAGGAGAGCGATGAGAGATCTGAGTACTAAAACATCTCTATCGTTATGATTATGGGTCTTCTGACAAACTCAGGAATTACCTCAAATATATTCCTTCCAGCACTTATGGACAACACAATATTGTTGCTGCTCAGATGACCAGAATACAATTAACCTGGTCTTCTTAACTCAGTAGGAGATAAAAGTTCTCTAGAATAAAAAGGAGATGGAGCAGAGAGAGATCATCCTGCATTAAGCAAGCCCCTGACAGCTGTGGACAACGGTAGGAAGCATCCCTAGCAAGCATGTCTCGATGTTTTTCTGAGGTGATGCTGTACTGCCATTCAAAAACTCATGTTAGTCACTGCTTTTATGACTTTGGGGCAAAAAAATGCATAATCTTCTTAATTTAATTTTCTTTTAAATCCTCTGAATCAACAGAATTTGATACTTAAAGACTAGTTAATGAAACAAATGCTAACATAACACTAATCTTCATCCTTCTAGCAAAGCTGTGAGAGATATTTTTCCTTTTCATTTTCTCACAAGGCATTAGGACAGCCAATTAGCGGGCAAATATACAAAGTTTATTTCAAAGGGTAAAATATGTGCTGCTGAATTGTAAGACAAAGTTGGTTAAAAATATTTAGAAAATATAAGCTGTTGATATTTACAATACTTTGTGTTTTCTTGGAACTTATTTGCAATTAGCCTATGAACTCTCAAAATAAAAATCAAAGAGTTAATCTTTTTAGAGTAAGAAACTGTTTAATACATTAATCGAGTCATTTAGGTGGGAAAAAATATTGTAAGATCAACAATTATTCCTCCAAGAATGTCAAAGTTCAAATCTTCAAAGAGAAAAAAATCTTTACATTATAACTCATGACCTTTGAACTTACAGCCAATCTCTGTTTTCATTTGGAGAAATCTGGACTTGTTCCTTCAAGAATAAGGCTGTACATAAACATTAATATTCTTATTCTGTCTTGAAGAATTTCCACCTTTTATTTTAAAGTTCTGAGTCCAAATACAAGGACAAATGCTTTGATGCAAAATAATTTCTTCTTGTCAGCATCTTATCAAAATAATGAAAGGCCAGCATCATAAATGGGATACAGTGGTCAAAGATCATTGAAGGATACCAAGGATGAGAACAAAAGACGGAGAATGTAAGGTACTGACACCTATTATGAAATCTAATGGAGATCCAAAGTCTGAAAGGCCTAAGAAAATGTAAACTGCCAGTCACAGAACTTAAGTGTTCAATAAAATAGGGACTAAACAGACATAAAAGTGGCAGAGTATGCTAGAATAGTGTACCATGTGTCAAGAATATGGTTGAAAGTATCAAACATATTGCCAAATGTGTACATATGAGAATTGAAAGCAAAGATTGGACCACACCACATTAAAAAAGAGCTCCGACATTTACAGAAGAGACAGCACAGTCGTCATGAAAGTCTTTTGGATTAAGGCGATTATTGGTTACACTATTTGGTTTTAATTCTAAACTAATTCTATCTAGTTGGCAGATTCATAGAATAATATTCCTTAACCCATTTGAACCAAGAGATTTATTAACTAAATTGACATGTCTATCTCATTTCTACCTAAGTGTTCAGTACTTGATCATTGCTCAGCTTCTCTGCTTTTAGTGGTTGTGCTTTTTTTCAGGTAATACATGCAGAAGTTAACTCAGTGGGAAACGTAACCTATTCATTCCAAAGTTATGAGAAAAGTATCCAGAGATTAAATAAAGGTTTAAAAACTCCACTCATGATTACATGACCATGATATAACACACCAAACGAAAACCTACCAAACATTGAACAGAAACAATGTAAAAATAATTTGTTTGATATAATAACTAATAAATTATTTTAAGTAAAAATAATAAACAAAACGAACTGATTTAGGTAATGTATAAATTACACACTGCCACTTTCACAGCATCTCACTACACATGAATAATGATAATGAAAATTTAAACAATCCAGTGCAACAGACTCCCATTTTGTTATTGTTTATAGCATTCAAATTGGTACACAATAGTTCAGCCAGCACATATTTCAAATTGTCCAGAAACATTCAATTTTAATAAAATCACAGTCTTTTGTCCAACAAAAGCTTTTGTGATTTGACTGAAGCAGTTCTGAAGTTATTCTATGAGGCAAATTCTTCCAGGTTTGTATCTCTTTCTCACCCTACTGATTTCCTTTTTCCTAAATTAAAACCCTATTATATCTTTTTTTTATACCAGGTTATGTACTTCCGTAAAACACCAAATGAGGACAGTAAGAAAAAAAGCATGTTTACTGAATTTTTTTCAGATCGTCTTCCTAATAATGAAACCAGACTTTTCCTCCATTTTTCTAACACTTTTAAAAACTTGGTTTTCTTGTTGTTTCTTCTGCCAACTTAAACACTTTGAAATCTGCATGACATTTCATTGTCATCTCAAGATAGGATTCATGTCACATACTTGGAGATGTCTGTATCATATTCCGCACCAACATGTGGAAGAACTTTTTCACAGTGAGGGTGACAGAGCCCTGGCACAGGCTGCCCAGGGAGGTGGTGGAGTCTCCTTCTCTGGAGATATTCAAGACCTGTCTGGGCACCTACCTATGCAATATGAGCTAGGGAGCCTGCTTTGGCAGGGAGGTTGGACCCGATAATCTCTCGAGGTCCCTTCCAACCCCTACAATTCTGTGATTCTGTGATCTAGCCCTTTTATTCTCTATAGCAAATTGAGACAAAATAGTCACTTTTAGGACACAATTTGTGCAACTTATTTTAGATGTCTATTTCAAAATGAGATGGTTTAATGACTTGGGAGAGCCCAAGTGACTGTAGTCACACTCTCCAATGACTGTAAGAGAAGTCTAAAAAATAAACTTTGATTTAGATACCCCCACTTGGCAACATGAATCTAAGTCTTCCAGTCCTTCCAGATGCTATCTTTCATTTACATGCCCAGTGGGCTTTTTAAATCCCGTATAACAAACCCCAGTTTCCTGACAGAGTGAGTTTCCTGTGCTACTCACTGAGCTGGTCACTGTGATAATTTGCTTCTATATTCTGTAAAATACAGTGTTATTCCAACAGTGACATGGTTTGCTTTGACTTGTCTGTAGGTTTTCATTGCTGAAAGGAGCAGAAGCTATACAGAAGCTATAGACCTAGGACTAGGTCTTTCCACTCTTCCCTCCTTTTCCTTTTTTTCTTTTCTTTTTTTTTTCAACTTTCTAGTATGAGTATGGAAGTTGCTGTACTGTCGCTTTGGTGCCTTTTTTTGACACACTCTTTAAACGGCAGGCTGCCTGGTTTTATTTCTCTTTTGATAAGTTCCACACTCCTATACTGCATTTAGGGCAATTCTAGTATCTTTGACTGTAGGAATGCCATCCTGAACTATGTTCTCTTCTGTACGTCACAGCTTTCTTACAGCTCCTCAGTGTAAAAACTTTCAGTCTTCTTGGTGTTAATTGTCAACAACTTGGTTTGCTTACACTTTATCTAAAGTCACTATCCCTTATTGGTGCCCTCTATTGGAACAGTCCTTCACATAATGTTCCTTCCACAAAATGTTAAAAACTGTTTAGCATGAGCTGATGAGTTAAAACAGTGGGTTGATGAGCAGAGCTAACAGCCAAAAGCAATAGCTTTATATTTCTCTCCAAATTTCTAACCTGTTTTGGTTTTTTGACTCATTTACACTAAAATAATTATTTAATTCCCAAAGTACCAGTTGTTAATCTCTTTGCAGGACATAGAAGGTTATTTACTAACCCTCAAAGGACTGTCAAACTGTTACTAACAAGGATTTCAAATTAAAAATGCTGTTATTTTGCAACTAAGAAACAGAAATAAATCACTGATATAGCTAATTCCCAGGATCCATTGAGGATGTTCAAGTATTCCACAGCTCTTGTTTTCTTAACAATTTTCTTCACAATTCTTTGACAAGACTGGTCTGAAAAATCAGTTTGAAAGCAAACAAATATTTCCAAGGCTAGGAACAAAAGTATAATAGTTTTTCTTGCTTGATTCCCAATAGAAACTCTACAGCTATTATTGTTTAAAGTACTAATGTTTCACAGACAATAGACACCAACTTCTCTACATCAATATGTAAAGCATTTGCACTCTATCATCTGAAGCTTTGTCTGCTTGACATCTAGTTTCATATGCCAAAAGCACAAAACGAAGGGGCAAAATTGTTCTTCATTTGCACTGATGCTCTACATTTGGGACACATCAGAAATAAACCTGGCAGTCTTCCAGTTTATTTCAACCTGACCACAGTAGGGAAAATGTGCTTGGTTTTTAGCATCCTAATAATTCTCAGTAGAATCAGATACCTCTCCAAATGAACTGTTAGCAACCAAATCGCTATGCAAAGTCAAAACCATTGTTGATTGCAGATTAAAGCTTTGTTAAGGAAGTTCATGAGTAAAGACAGTACCCTTAATATTTTTCCTGCTTTCCTGCTCTAAGAAATTCCTTTAGGGAAATCAGACACTTAGTATTTAAAATTATATAATCTGCACACTAAGACATATGCAGTAAACAAACTGCAATGATTTCAGCCAAGTCATATGGAGCAGATGATCTGATAGTTTCTTTTCAACACTTACGCCATTGTATTTCAAGACTAATTTATCTACATTAATTCCAGTGTTTCACCTTTCTTGAATATAAAGTGACAATGAGTGACACAGAAGGGGCTGCATTATTGACTTCCTAAGTGCCTATACTGAAGTTTCCTGCAGACAACCCCTAGATTCCCTGGAAAGAAAGCACAACTTCAATGCAGAGACGCTCAACACTATAGACCCAGAACACATATGATCCTTGTGTGTGAATGTGAGCCTAATAGAATGGCTGTGATGACCTATTCATGGTGCTATAGTTTCAGCAGCATTAGCTCCCACTGTTACCCATCTCTAATCCTTTGTTTTATACACAGAACTCTTGTGGTTTCTTCCAACCAGAGGATAGATAGAACTTTGTCATTTATAGAGTGATAGTTCCCGTCATATAGAATTTTGAAGCGAGAAAATTAAAGCACCTGAGTGAAAGTACTAGGTACGCTGGAGTTCCATGTGAAGTTTGATAGCTATCCTTGTAATGTAGGAAAAGCCCTTTTCTTCTTTTTCTTTTTTTTTCTTTTTCTGTGATACAGCACCACTTATGCAAAAACAGTCAGTGCTTCATCATCTGAAAGAGTTGTTTGGAAAGCACAATTCACAAATTTTAGTGACTTTAATCTTACTTTTCTGTAATGCTGTTGGGTATATGTGCATTTAGGTGGAAAGCAAGATGAAACAGGTACATCCAAAATTGACCATGCTTACATGGATGACTATGAAAACAATGAGACAGAAAAAGAGACTGTGGGCCCACTGAATCCGTTCGCCAAAACCATGGTAAATTGCAGGCATCAAAATAAAACTGGCCTTGGAAGCTCTAACTTCCCATTTATCCACTGGCAGCCATGGAAAAAAGTGTGTATACAATACTCCCTGTGGTCACCTCAAGGGCTGTGATCCCTTCTGGAGAAGATAATAGAAGTTACCTGTGATTTTGCTTTCAGAACTGCCAGAGACCATTCAGAAACTTGCAGCACATGCAAAAGTATACAAGGAGCATCATACCGTTCCTTTATTTTCCAAGGAACAGAGACTTCCCTATGGCCAAACAGTCCTGTTAAATATCCCCTGAAAAGGAAACTTGTGGTCCAGCACTTTTGAGATGGCAGGATTTTGAGAAAGTAGCAAAAGCTCACCTTTATGTAAGCAATGCAAGTGTCCAGTGAGCAAAATATCTAAAAGGCTGTTACCAGAGAGCAATGTCTCTTCTAATTTAACACTGAAAAGGCCTTTGAAAGAATCGAAAGGCTCTGAAGTGTATTATGTTACATTAACTGATGCCTCTTGATCTTAACAATAGCTCACGACCTGTTGTCATGGCTGATTAAGATTTGGTCATGGTTTTTAGGTTCATCTTCTTTACTTAATTTAGATTCTATGAGTTAATACATGATGTTCCGTTCTCTAGTTCATTTTCTTTACACCCTTTCATAATTTAGTTGCTTCATATGCTGTGGAAATTTCAACAGGATGGAAAAACCGTCATGAATATTTCTAGGCTACAGTGCCTAATGAGAAACTTAAATTTTAGTTTCTCAAAAACTAACATATGTAGTACTAAAAGTCCTTGTCACTGTGTAACTATAATTGTACTCTGCTCACTTATAGGACTGTCTAATTAGATATTAGTCACATTGACAGACTGCATCCCCTATCTCCCAGAATCAAATGTGACACAGCAAAATATTTTAGGCTGGTGTTGCTAACTATGTATTTCTGACATACTGAATATTCCAGGAACACAGCCATCAGAGACCCAGAGATTCTGGTCTAGTTTGAAATTGTCTGGCAAGAAGGAAAACTTCAGAATGAATCTTTTTATTGTCTCACATCCAGATTAACAGATAAAAATCTACAGCAATGTTGAGCTCAGACTATTCACGTTTAGAAATGGGATTTCTAGTAGTTATTTCTTTTCTTTGGATAGTAAATAGCATAATGAAGAAATTAGCACGAATGCTTATGTCTGGCATCTAGCAGGGCTGAGTAATTTGGGGAGCGCAGGAAAGCGGAGACTGGCTGATGGCTTTAATTTGGACTTGTTTTTACACTAATTTAAAGTAAATTTAGCTAAATTGTTTTGACACAAAAATGTGAATGTTTCATTTTCAAAATGTTTCTTTTTTTCAGAACATCTAACTGTTTTGGTATAAACTGTTACACAAATAAAAATTCACACATAATATCATTTTCTTAAAAGATGCAATTCTAATGAGAAAACTATTTGTCTGTTGATAAACTTTGTATTGAAGCAATATGATTTACAGTCTAAGATTGTGAAGTTATGAATAATTTATATATGTGACCAAAAGCAAGTTTACAGTAAGAACTGGCCAAGAAACTCCTTGCCAAGAGATGTAAATCATACTACCGTACTTAAAACAGTGTTACTAGCACTGTCAAATGTCACGTAATTTCAACGTTCCATGTACATTCAGGCCTTTCATACAAAAGTATTAAGCACAAGAGAGGTAACAATCTTTGCAAAACATGTAGTCTTTGTAGCTTTTGCAGAGAACAAAGACTGTCCTATTCCCAAAACTCTCCCTTAACTTCTAAAATACTTCTAAAAACCTGTGGCAGGCATTTACAATAAGCTTTCACTCCCTTTAGATCACCTAATTGGTACAGTTTGCTAACAGACTAAGCCTGAAGATTTCCTGGCAGATCTCACTCCCTTCACACAGCTTGACTAGCATAAAAAGATACCTCCAGCATCTATTTTCCCTAAACGCTTATGGAAAATTGTAAGAACAGGAGAAACATAATTCATGCCGAGATGCTTTTGGCCACTGGTCTAACCCAACATGAGTATTATTTACATGTTTCACTATACCCTTTTGAAATACAGTACCTAGAACTGCAGGCAGTCATCAAGATGAAGGAAAAACATGGATTTATACAATCTTACATTTGCTCGTTTGTTTTCTGTTCTTTTGCTGACAATTCATAGCACTTGCTTTCTTTTTTGTCTACTATTGAGCATGTAGTTTTCAAAGAATTACATATCATACTCTCAGTCTTTCATTAACATGTGATAATGGTCCCCCTAATTTTATATACAGAGCTAATATTCTTTTTTTCCCTGCATGTACACCACCTTACATTTACCTATACTGATTTTAATTTGCCAATTTTTTTTGCCAGACATTCAATTATATATAGTCCCCCTGGCAAATTTTCATTGTTGCTGCTACCTTAACTACCCTGAATAAGTAAGTCAACAGCAAATTGACTTATATCACTGCTTACCTTTTTTTTAATGTATTATTTATGAATGTATTGCAAAGCCTATGTTCAATAAAGGTCTCACAAAGTTCACTGGAAACCACCATTCACGGATCAAAGCATCACACATTTTAATCAAGTACTTATCCCTGCAAACCTTTCCACTTAAAAAATAACTGTTTAGTTTCCTTTATAGCCTCTGGTAAAGGACCAGAGTGAACACCTTTTAGAAATCCCAGCCAAATGTATTAATTAACAGGACCCACATAACAACTGATTCTCTCAAAGTAGCACCATATATCCAAAGGGCAAGGTTTCCTTTCACAAGAGCTATGCTTGCTCTTCCAAAAGCATACCATATTTATTCATTCATTCATTAATTCTATTATCCATTCAGTTGTCACTAATTTGGCTATGTTTGTGCTCCTGGCTGCCTCAGAAACTTTTATTTTTAAATTGCAGTATCACTTGCTACTTTCAGACCTCAAATTCTATAATTTTAAGCAAGAATAATCCTCACTGAAGGCCATCAGAAAAACAAGTCCAACGCACCCTAATCCCAGCTTCAAATGCACTCATATGATAATAGGAAGAATTTTTGTTTTGTGATCATCAACTACACAAAATGACAGAGGAGATTATGTGTTTTCCTTGGAATAAAAGAAACAGCACAGATATATCCAGAAAGTGTTTTATTTTCACACTCAATTTCCTCAGTCTGTATTTCTGCATAAAGATTATGTCAGACATTTGTAACAACTGCATAAATGCTCTTTGCATTAATGAACAGACATTTCAGTCATTTATAGGATTGCTAATATTTTAGCCTATGAAATCATTATGTAAATTAAACTAATTTCCACAGCAGCCATTTGACTTCAAACAGCTGCACAAACCAGGATTTTTCCTTTTCTAAAGAAATCTGCATACCATTGCGTTTTGTATCACAGTTACACAGCACCAGTATTGTCCTTTACTGCAACAAAACAGACCTTCAAGCCACGGTCCATATTTTAGGCGCTGCTGTGATGCTCACCTTACCATCTGTTCACATTAATCTCACAAACAAATGTGCTCAAAAGCATGCCAAACACAGTCATCTTTACAGTTTAAAAAAAAAAAAAAATTAAAAATTCTAATTAGGGGCAGAAAGAAGCACTTGATCACTAGAAATGGCGCGGTCCTGCATACATCTAGAGACAGACACCTTTAAGCTTGTATTACCATAACTGAGAGTCTTTCTTCTTTTGAAAACACCCACTTGGACAAAGTGGATAAGATAATCATGCTACTCCATTAGCTCAGTGGCTATTCTGACCAAGTTCCCTCTCTGTTTCCTTCTCTCTCCCATCACTACCCCCCCACCTCACAGCAGACTAACAGAACAAGTTACATCTTTGGAAGGAACATAAAAATGCTTTTACTTAATGGATATGGTTGAAATAAACATAATCACAGAATCACAAGGTTGCAAAAGATCTTTGAAGATCATCAAGTCCAACCAATCCCATTCTAAGCTAAACCATATCCCTAAGTACCTCATCTACCCTTTTTCTGAACACGTCCAGGGAAGGTGACTCAACCACCTTGCTGTGCAGCCTGTTCCAGGCCCTGACAGCTCTTTCAGTAAAAAATTTTTTTCTAGTGTCTAATCTAAACCTGCCCTGGTGCAGCTTCTTGCCATTTCCCCTTGTCCTATCTCCTGTCAACTGGCTGAAGAGATCATCACCTACCTCTCCACAACCTCCCTTCAGGTAGTTGTAGGTGGTGATAAGGTCTCCCCTCAGCCTCCTCTTCTCCAAGCTAAACAGCCCCAGCTCCCTGAGCCATTCCTCATAGGATTTGCCATCCAGCCCCTTCACACCAGCCTGGTTGCCCTTCTCTGGACTCGCTCGAGGACCTCAATGTCCTTCTTATGGTGAGGAGCCCAGAACCGGACACAGCACTTGAAGTGTGATAAGCAGTCTCATGGATTCTGAAGACCAAAACAATGCAGAAAGACAAAGGGATTTGAGCACCAAGGAAGACAGGAAGTGAGAAAAAGGAGGTCTTAGGACCCTATAGAAGCCCATTAGAAGCCATAGTTTCTCTTGCTCCCCTAACACCCTTAAATTAACCTTCCTAACTCCCTCTCTCTTGTCCAGAATGCACTCTGTAATCATTATGAAACTGAATTTTATCTGTCTCAAAGCCTTGACTCACTTCTCATTATATGCATTCTGAGGTTACAAAAATTGTGGCTACAGATGAAAGAATGTGGAGAAATGGATAATCTGTTGAATATACAGAAGCTGAAAGATAAGCAGGAACCAAAAAGGCTCAGCGAAAGATGGCTCATTCTTCAAGTAACAGTTATCAAAGTTATTAGTCTATTATCTGCTAAAAAAGACACAGTAATTTTTAATTGAAGAGCAAGACATATGGTAGAAGAAGTATGACTAAGCAGAGACCTATATATGAGCATAAGCATGTGTTAAACATTGGTTATATTTGGCAGAAGCATAGATTTCAGCACCTCACACTTAGCCAGATGGATGAACACAAGCAGGTGCAGATTAGAAAGCAGGACAATGTAATACCAAAGTCACATTTAGAGATAATACAAATAGGCATAATGGAATTCCTCTGGCTTTACATGAATAAACAGCTCCCAGTGTTTACTAAAATGTCTGATATTTGACATTGCTTCTGATGGATTCTCAATCTTTGTACTACCTGAATTTTTTAATTAGAAAACAAAAAAATGATTGGCATATCTAACAGGAAACTTGCCTTCTAAAATAGAATGCGTATATACAAAGGGACTAAATCTACATACAACACCATGATAAGAATTGTTGCTTAAATTGTGATACATGCACAATTTATCTTATTCTTTAGAACAGCAATTTCCCTTACCCTTGATGCCAACAGTATGTCCAACTTGTAATTTTTGAAAGTATGTATTGGTAATTGAATACAGATGCAGAGAATTCACCTGTTCTCTTTAAAAACATATGTATATATTGTATATATACTATAGATATGTGTGTGTATATATAACATATTCTGTGGGATTTTGCAAAGAATTTCTGGAGAGATGGCCTCATTGTCTGGGTATCCATTGGAGAAAAATGAACATCTCGTGAAACTCAAAGTTATGAAAAAGCATATTAAGAAGTAGAAAGTGAATTAAATGGCTCCCCCCACAACCTTATAGTTAGTTTCATACAACACAGCAAACACATGCTATAAAAAGCATAACAAGATATGAAGGTTATGGATGCATTCATTCTATTAGGTGCCATACTAAAACAAATAATTCCAAAACAATTGGAACATTGAGGAAATCCAGCTACTAAAAAGGATTTAATCATCAGAAACTGGATTATTATTCTAAATTGGAGGATGAAGATAATGTTAACAGAATGAGGAGTTTTCCTTAACTAGAAATTTACTATTTCAGTCATAGGATCAGATATTAGTGCGAGAGTTAATTTTCTTCCTAGCACCTATTGTAGTGCTGTTTGGGATTTAGGATGAGCACAATGTTGATAACACACTGATGTTTAGTTGTTGCCAATCAGTCGACTTTTCAGCTTCTCACACTGCCAACAAAAAGTCAGGGGGATGCCCAAGAAGCTGGAAGGGACAGAGCCAGGGCAGCTGGCCCAAACTGGCCAAAGGGATATTCCATACCCTATGACATCATGTTTAGAATATAATTAGGATAATTGGCCAGGAGGTGTCATAGCTCAGGAACTTGTTAAGCATCGTCTCCAGGTGGTGTGCTGGGCATCACTTGTTTTGTATATCTTTTTATCAATATTATTGTCATTATCATTCTTTTCCTTTTCTTTCCCATTAGACTGTCTCTATCTCAGTGCATGAGTTTTACTTTTTCCTTTTGATTGTCTCCCCCATCCCACCAGTGGAGGGAGAGAGTGAAAGCCTGTGTGGTTGTTTTAGCTGCCTGCCTGGTTAAACCACCACATAGTGTTTCATACTATAATTCATGTGATGGAGACAAAAAGGATAGGAACAATTTTTTTAAGAATGGAAAAAACCACTAAAGCACATCATAGAGCTTTTTTCCAACACAGATGTTAACCTTATCTACCTGTGGTGGCCTATACTCAGTTCTGATTTTTTATTTTAAATTCCATTGTTGCTGTGACAATATTTTCTGTCAGCATATTGCAGATACTTCTGACAACTGTCTTTCAAAATTCAGTTTGGTTTTGGGGCTTTATTAAGTGATAAAAACCTAACAATAAAAAATGTACAGAAAAGGTATGCATCAAAACCATCAACCACACAGTATTCTTCCTATTACATTCATACCAATTTGTTTCAAACCTCTGTTAATCAATGTATTACCAAATGGCCAATTTTAAATCCTCATTAAGGCACCATGAACTGTACAGATCTATGTATAGCTTACACAGTAGGATTCCTCTATTTGGCAGAAGCCCTACTACAGTCAGACCACTTCAATTAGTTTTTATAGTACAATCTCCCATCTTGCCTTTAATGTTGAAGGCAAATGTGAGATTATTTTACATACCCACAAATGTGCAACAGATTATTCAATTAATAGTACACTATGAAGCTCAGCAAGAAAATCAAGAGACGATAATGACTGGCAAGCAGATACTTTGGACTGCTAGCACCTAGGTTAATTCTAATTTTAGATAGTAAGGAAAATCTTTTCATTTTGGAAAAGACAGTATTATTTATAATTACTAATCAAGACACTCTACAACGGAAAAAAGAAGCCTTCAGCAATTTACTTTTGTACTATGAAAAGTCATGAATGAAGATGATAAAACCACAGTAAATTAAGCAAACTATGTGTAGTAAAAAGAAAATTTACTTGACATGTGCTGTTGCTTTTCCTGAGATCTTGTGTAAAGAGACAAGATTTGAACTCCAATTGTTCAAAACAAGAAGTACCTGTCACCTTCATGTTTCATCCCGTTCTTGGAAAAGAACAAAGGAAGTCAAATGTAGTAAACAGGTGAAGTTTCTTACTGGACACCCCAACCCATTTTGACAATAAACTGCACATTTACATTGATGAACAGAGAGAACATTAAGAAAAGAATAACCGTAATGGTTATCACTTAAGAAAGGGTAAAAATGCTGACGTCTTAAAACTACTGCACTTTGACTTTCTCAATTAGCAGTACTAGCCTATACTACAATCAACACATGTAAAAATTTTATTTCTAAAATATCAAAGCCTTAGATTTCCTTGCACAGCTACATAGCCATGCCCAAAACAGCGATATATTTGTGGCAGGTTGTCAAGGCACCGAACTGGCCTGAACAGGGCTCTCTAAGCCATATTCATGAAATGAATGCTGCATAACATATTTCTAAACTGGGTCTATACCCATTTCAGGGGCCTCAATAAGGTCAACAGACAAGGCCACAGTAAAACTACTTCCACATCATTTATCTTTATCCATTTGGCCAGAAGCTCAAGTGCAATTCAGAGGGATGATGACTCAAAATATTTCATTGAGAAATAGTACTCACTCCAAACCATTTTAGAATGTAATCTATATAACAAAATAAAGGTCAAGTGCCAATAAGTATTACATGCAGCTTATAATGTTATATTTTAAGAGAAGAGACTAAAATAGATTTATTTGTGATAGCTTTTCTCAGTATGTCAAATTGTATGAATAGAAGGATAATTATAATGAGCAGGACTGGGGCCCAAAAGGGTCACTGTGTGAAGCCCTCTACAATGGCAGGTCTGTCTTTGCCCAGAGAGCTTACAGTGCAAATGCTGTCAATCTTTGTAAATGACATATCAGAAGAAGGGGGGAAAACAAAAGGAAAAAAAAAAAGAAAGAAAGGATTTAGATTGCCAAGAAGCACTCTCAGCCAAAGGTGCTTTAAATATCCTGTGGTAGCTTCAAATTGATTCAGTGTAGCACCTGTCAGCGAAGGTATTTCACTCCCAAGTGAGACTATAAAACAGACTTCAATGATTCAAATGTTTGTTTGAACTATGTCCCAAACTATGTCCACACATATGTGTGGTTGACAGCTTTTTATTCTTCAAGCCTGGCAAGCAGCATACGAGTGATTAACTGAAGTTATCAATCTAGGTTTGCCACTGTCTCTTTTTAATATCCTGCTCCAAGCCAATGAGAGAAGTTATCTGATGCACTACTACAGTACCATTTGCTGCTGCAAAGGGACTATAATTAGCTTGTAAATTGTTTTAATTTGTTTGATTAGCCTCAACAAAAAGCAGGTCATCTGAAATATTTCTTCCTTGCTTTGATACCTAAATTACTTTCTCCTTAGGATCATTACAGACAGCATGTACAGTGACACCTATTGCCTAATTGTAAGATCCAGCTTTTATAGTCTCTGCTATTCAGACTAGATTTTTCCATGCTCAGTGTCTATTAAAAGCTGATTTTTTTTTAATGTTTCCAATTAAAATTGCTCAACTATTATTGGAAACCAGGTAGAGGTAGAATGTATTATTCTGCCAATACTATGAAGTTCTTACAATGATTGCATTGACCAATTCTAATGACTCTTTCTTTTGAACCAGGATCTTCAAATCTGTACAGAGATTAAATTTCTATGAGGTTATAGTGTTTTCTGAGCCCACAAAAACCTATTTAAATGCTGAAAAGGGACAAAACTTTGAAGACTGCTTTTTGCTTATACTCGGTTAAGGTCACCTACATTACCCTGCAAAAATCTTGTTTATATTGAGCATATTCAAGAACCAGAAGGGTTCACCTGTCCCCAGAGGAAAACTGGGCATTTTCACCAGCTTGACTCACTTTCCTAATTAAACTAATCGTGCCAGAAATTTCTAGTCCTTGATTCAACATTTGCTTTAAATCCTACACTGAAGTATATTTGTGTCATGATAGGCAATTAATGCCATGATCTGCTATCAAGCAAGCTTCTTTCTGCAATTGTTCCACATGCCTGATATTAGATGATGCAGAGATTCACCACGTGAACCAAAAGGAAGTCTCTCTTGTACTTTCAGTAGCTCACCAAAGGACATCTAGAGAAGTAAGTCAGAGAAAATAACACTAGCTGGTCTTGCTGGGAGCTGAAAACAGTCCATGATTAGATAATAACCTAGAGCAAAAGAGGGAAGACAACAGAAAAATGGAATCACACACACACAAATGTGACTTTGCAACTCTACATGTTCCTCTTCAGAAGGAAACTGTGTTTGCTGAGTATAAAAACTAGTTTTATGACACCAACTACCAGTGAAAGTCACTAGCAATTGATGCTGCATCCCTCTGTGCTGTTTCCTGTATAAACCCTAACACTAGCTTGCTATTACTAAATACCTCAATATTCTTTCAACCCAATAAACATGGAATTCGCATGTACTTCCTATTTTTCCCATAATCCTTTCATACACAATACCTTCTTTTTTTCTTTTTTTTTTTTCTTTTTTGGTGAGGAAAGCCAGGTAGGTTCATTTCAACAGTTACTTTGTTCTCCTTATCAATTGCAGTCTGTAATATATAACAGAGACATCACTGCATCTTCCTATTATTTCAAATGCTAATGTAGAGTTAAACTAACCTATTTCTTTAGACAATTATAGTGTTAAAATAATTCTTTTAAAGAACATATTTTTAATGTGTGTCCTAAATAATTAAAGCATTTTTATCCTGAGTTTCTTTCTTAACCACATTGTTTATTTTAATCTTAGATACCATCTGGTTTTGCTGAAATATCAGGAAAGATCAGACTTCATCTTTCTTTCTTCTTACATCTTTCCAAAATACCTTCTATCTTTCCATCATTTCCGAGGTTCTTGCTTATTGAAAAATACACTGCCTCAGTATTTTCATTCGGTTTTGTGGGACATTTCCCACACATCTAACCATTTCCCTTAACAGTCATTCCTAGGTTATTCTTCAGACCAACATTTTCAAGTTATATCTGTGCAGGATGATGGCATGTCAAGATTAAACCAGAGCTGTAATACTAAGTACACATGCCATCTTTATAGATTTTGTTATCTTTTGAAAAGATCACACTTTCTTGTTTGCAGGTTTGATTGATGGGATGTTGTTTCCTTTTGTAAGGAAAACAATAATCAGATCTCAGACTACAACCAACCACTGCTCATATCAGAGACACTTGATTTGGCAGTGTTTGAGAAACTTGAGATGAAAATTAATGTATATCGGCCAATACCACAGTGGAATGATCAAATCAGAGGGTTTCATTTCACTGTTCTATTAAGAAATTATTGAAATATACCTGCTTTTACTGATACCATATCTTGTTCTGATCATCAAAAAGAAAAATAAACCAGATTGGTTTTGGAGCTTACAGGGTTCTTCATGACAGGAAATGCTAATTCTACACAGACAAACATGAGAGGGACACCAGGGTGAGACATTATCATTGTAGGCAGAAAGTCTAAATCATGCACCCAGAAATATGTGACCCTAAAATACCATTGGGGGAGGGCAGTGGTGGGGAGGAGAAGCATTTATGCATGGATGCATGCATGTGCTTAATCCACATGACTAAGTACAGAAACACCCAGAGAACAAGGAGTTTTGCTTTGCTGTGTCATGGTTTAGCCTCAACCAGCAACTGAGCACCACACAGATGTTATCTCTTGCTTCCCTCCCCGACAAGCTGAGGTGGGGAAGAAGGGAGAAAATAAGGGAAGACAAAGGCAAACCTCGTGGGTTGGGATAAGGACTGTTTACTGGGACAGCAAAGAGAGGGAGAAACAACAATGACAGGACTTTATAGCAAAATACACAAAACTGGTGATACACACATGCAGTTCCTCACCGCACAGTTCAGGCTGTACAGCTCACAGCCATCTCAAAACTGGACTGTTCCCAAACCACACATTCTGGAGCCATATGCTCCTCTCCCACCAGCTCCCCTCTATGCTGAGCATGACATCACCAGTATGGAATGACCCCTTTGATTAGTTTGGGTCACCTGCCCTGGCTGTGTCCCCTCCCAGCTAACTGGGTGCCCCTGCCTTCTCATTAGCAGGACAGCATGAAAAGCTGAAAAGTCCTTGACTGCTTGGCAGCAACTAAAGACATCAGTGTGTCATCAGCACTGCTCTCATCCTAACTCCCAAATGCAGCATTACACTCTCTGCTAGAAAGAAAATTAACTCTACCCTACCAAAATCCAAATCCTGCTTATACCACAAGCTACAAATCTGTGGACTGCTCGTTCTTCCTTCTGCAGACAGGAATCTTGCACTGAGTACCCAATGGCCAACTTCCACAGGTTAGATGAAGGATTCTTCTCCCCAGAATGGTGGTTAGAGCAGTGGGGTGTACTACAGAAAGCCACTTTGGTAAAAATAGAGCATCACTTTGGTGAAAATAAAGTTGCTCCTGGGCAACTGTGCTAACTAATAAGCTACTATTCTGAAGCAGGTATTATCTAATCCTCCAGCTACATACCAGCACAGATTTCAGGATCATGGCAAGTAAAGTTTTATCATCAGTTATAATGATCTCCACACGAAGTAAACATGGTCAACATGACAAATACTTTATAAGCCTTCTGTACCTTCATGTCATTCTCTTTCTAAGATCTCTGCCTTTCTTATGATGCTTTTGGGGGTTTTTTTTAAGGACATTTAGAGTCACTTACCACTCAGGCTACTGTTGTTGCTTGGGTTTGGGGCTGGAGAAAACAAAACAAAACAAAAAAAGATCCTTACTGCCAGTCCTGTGTGATCCCAATTCTGATTTCTTTTAGGATTCCTCATTCACCTTTTCTCTTTTTTTCTTTTTGAACAGGAGATTGGCTTACAGAGACATATGAGAAAAAACTGCAACAAGATGAATTCAGCTATACAATATAGTGTCATTACCTAGCTAGTTTTATGTATTAGTACTCATCCCTGATGCTGGTCTGATTGCTCTTGTCATTCAACCATAGCTTGTTTGAGTGGTTGCAATTTTACTTAGGACTTAGAGAAATTTCTAATCATTATTTAGGATGTCTTGCCTTGCAGCTATCCAGATAAACTTCTGTAGCAATCATGCCACTCAACTCACTAAGTTAGCCTTGCTAGAGTACTTCACAACCTTCCCAATTTAGGTAACTGAAATGTTGTTGTGTCTTCTGCAAAATTTTCTACCTCTCCATTCATCCTCCATTTGCTGGCTAATAACAGCACACCGAGTAACATGAGTCTTAGCAAAGAGCTGAATTACATTGCACCACTAATACAAAACTTAAAGATACATTCTTACTGCCTACTACCCTTCTGTCAGAGACTGCCCATTTGAGAAACCTTGCTTTTCCCCAAACATCTTTGGTTCTGCCTAGGTTTATCTACTGAAAAGCTGGAAAAATATTAAAGAAAATTAACAGGCATCTTTTGTATAATTTTCTTCATCTCCTTTCCAGTTTATTTTTGGATCAGATTAAGTGTTTTCTTTCTGATTTTTTTTGTCCACCTTCTATAGCAGTAAATATGACAAATACAACTGACAGCTTAATTATTACAAAACAGCTTGATTTTTCTTGAAATAGCTGTTAAGATAAGCTTTTCTCCTTATCCAGCCTTTCTCACCATCCAAGCCTGCTTCTAGCAAAACATTCTTCTGCTTAGACTGTTCCCACAACACTAAAATACAGTATGTAAGTTTAAAATTGGAAAAAAAGGTCCAGAGAAGACCCAAAGTTTCAGAATCTTCCCAGAATTTAAGGAAAGGGTGAATGTTTTTGACAAGGCTTCATAAAGAATAGAAACGTAAATTTAACTCTCTCCAGACTGCAGTCTTATCAGGACAATTAGTTACCATTATCCATTGTTAATATATTCTGTACACTTTTTTAGTACTCTAGGTAAAGTTTTACATTTTTACAGCTGAAAACAGAATCTGATAATGCACCACTGCCTTTATGGAGTGTACTCTGTAAGCCAGATTAATGCCAGTAACTCAAAAGCTATGGTGTGGTTATAGCTGCGAGGATTTAAGGCTATATGTCAGTCAGGGTTTGGAGGGAGAAGTACTATCTTTTATCACACAAAATCATAAAGCTGGACTGCTTGCATTAAAGATCTAGGTTTGTGTACCCAAAAGCCTACTTTTTTTTCCCCTGACAAAAATCACTACCCCTCTCTAAGTCTTGTCTTCCTCATGGGGAAAAAAAAAATCAAAACAAGAGTTGGAGCACAGTTGTGAAGAGCATAGTTTTGGAAAACCCAACAAACTAATAGCAGCCATCTGAATGCATTTCCTAGCCTTTGCTCAGNATTTACAAAATAATTATCTTTTAAAATAGTACTGGTATATAATAGCTGTTCTATAGGCTGAAAAAGACCTCAAGAAACAGCCAGTGGAATAACAGATAATGTTCAGAATGGAAGAAAGAAGAATGTATGTTAACTCAGACGTGTAAATGGACTTAAAATTTATACCCACAGGTGACAATTTAGTAAATTATTTATGTGCACTGGAAAATTTACAGTAGGGATCTGAAAGCACAGAAGAAAAATGCTTTGCAGATAGACTGGAAAAGGTATGTACAAGGGAGTAGGAGGGAAGATATGGAACATTAGGACTAATAAATGCTAACCTTGAGAATGAGTGCCTAGAAAATGATGGCACTCAGAAGAGCTAGTACTAAGGGCTGCTTGCGTTTGCTAAAAAGTCAGCTACAACAGAAAATGGAGAACATGTAACTGAAATAAAGAACCTAGTATGAAATATTTTTGCAGGCATGGAAGAAAAAAGAACAAAATCAGTTCAAAATTGTCTGAGGCAATGTGTTTTTCAGATACAATATACCCATGGCACTCAGTGTAATTTACAGTTGCCAAAACTGCATTTTTAAAGTAATTATTTTGTAATTTCATATATTTTGAGTCCCTGTGGGGTTTCTTATTTATTACTGGAAAGAGTGTACTTAACTATCAAAAACATTATTATGGGTGTTTAGCTCTAGTGCCAAGCAAATAGATGAGGAAACCCTGACAAAACTATTTTACGGATCTGATTTCTAGTGTTGTAAGCAGTCATGTCCCTTTATAGCTTGTAGAGTAGGAATGGGCTCTAGTGACATACAAAAGAAACTCTTTTTTTTTTTTTTTTTTATGCTGGTATTAATTTGAACGTAAAAC
>VZTU01021712.1:0-33163 GCA_013400835.1 Zapornia atra | reverse complement strand
CAAATTTCTGGCCTCTTTTGTTTAATTTAAAAATCTAAATAGCATGAATGGTTGAGGAAAAAAAAAGTAGATTCAAATTTGGTTTCATACCAGTTGTAAGCCATTTAAGTTCTTGGGGTGCTCACAGGGATACTCTTCTTGCCAAAAAGACTGATGATAAGACAGGAACATGGGTATAACCACCTGTATGAATGGGACTCCCTAAATGGCCTGAGAGATCATTTCCCTCTACTTTGAACACAATAGCAAGGATAATGACAGACAAGTTAAACAATAACCAGGGAACCCTAAAGGAACTTCTGAAGTGCAGGAAGAGTCAGATCAAAAAGAAGTATAAGAAATACAACTATTGTAGTGGTGAGAAGACTTTGGAGAGGGAAGATCAGCAGCAAATCTAGCATAACCCTGCCAGATATAACCCGGGTGCTAGATATAGCACTGGGGTTCTGCATGAACCTGGAAGTATGGCACACCACAGTAGCCAAAAAAAAAGTACAGTATTTTGAAAACTGGAGTCCATGGGTACGCTCATCTTGTCTGTCTCTCACAGACAGCCTCATCCTGCAGCTCTTCATAGTTTTCACTCCCAGGATTATGGAGGCTGTCCTGTACAGAAAATAAGATTCCAAACACAGTTGTAGTAAGAAAAAGTAAATGAAGGCAGCTGTCCACTCTGCCTCTAGTTAAGAAATTATTTGTTCATTTAATGTAGTATGTAGCACACCCCTGAGATGCAGATGAGAGAGGGCTGACAAATAAAAGAGTCCTTTTGTTGGTAATTGTTCTACTTTGCTTATCTTCCAAGCCAGATAAATTGCTAAACTCTTTGATGCTGTCTTTTAGTGATGTTTACAATACATTTAACAATTTAAAATTAGTGGCTTGTAGACATAGTGAGGAAAAAGAAAACATTCAGAAAGAATTAGAGTTGTTAACATAATTAACTTGAAAAAACAAGATAATAACTTCTGCTTGATAGACAATCTCTGAAGAGACTTTTCCTTTCCTCAATTTTATGAATCATATTTTAATTCATAAAAAATGATCTTCTAAAAAATTCTAGGTGACTACAAGATGATTGTTCCTTTCAGTATGTCATGTACTATGGCTTTTTATTGCTGATCAGTATCTTTCCACTACTGTCACATACTTCAAGCATGTGGGCCCAAATTCAGAAGCCCATCTGCTTCTAGGAAAGTATTTAAACACACATACAGATATGCCTAATTTCCCTCTGTAACAGGATTTAATTGTCCTCCTTAAATGTCTCACACATTTGGGGCTATAAGGGCTCTGTATAAATGTGTATGTTTGAAATGTATCTCTCTTCATAAGTGCACATGAACAGTTCTAATTACTCATTGAAAATCAGCTGCTACTTATTGCATAGCTATCCCATTAGATATTTTAAGCAATTCAGACATTTGCAAAATTTAGATATAATCAGTGTTCCTGGAAGCTTTTCTGGAATCATTACAGGGACTTTGGTTCACCAACAAAGCTTTGAAATACAGGAAGTTTTGCAAAGATTGTTTTTGCTACAATTTCTTTGTTAAATTCTCATGAAGATGTGCATACTTGGGAAATAGATTCTAATTAAAGTGAACAATTATACTACATTTGCAGTACATGGATGTAGTGGAAGTAAGGATGTATAGTTTGTGAGGATTCTTGTTAGTTGGTACTTAAAAAAAATAGGAAAAAACACAGAAGTAATAAATTAAACACCCAGATGCACATACTCTAACGAGCCATGGAGAATGGCTTTAAGAATGTCAAAGACCAGAGCTTTAAGTGCCTGATTGAGACAGGCCATAGACAGAATCACTCAAAGCCTTGAGGAGGTTCAACCCAGCTGTTTTGTAACTGGTAAGAAGTGTATGTGTGTGTGTGTGTGTGTGTGTGTGTATATTGTCCTGAGTCTCATGAGAAAGAAGAAACTTATTATGGGATACATGAAGGGTCTTGTGAGATGATGAAGTTTATAATGGCATGTTTATGAGAAGGACAAAAGTAGTGCATAAGCAAGTTGCTGCTCTTGCATGCCTGACTGGCTAAGCCCTGCACATGATGGCCACAGTCTGTTGAGTCTTCTTATTAAGCCCTTCTCCTATGTGTTTTCTTATGTGAGCGTGCTCTGTGGGTCTGTGCCTGTGTGTGTGAGATCTGCTGTTAAGCGTGAAGCTGGACTAGCCAGCAAGTAGAAAGAGTGATCTAAGTGGCTGCTTTGGAAGACTGAGCTGGCTATGGGCTGGCTTTCAGGGACTGGACCACGAAAACTTCCTTGAGGCTTTGGCTCTTGTAGGCTGGGAATGCTAAGTCCCTTGGGTCCTGACGTTCATTAGTTTTGGTGGTCCATTAGCTCATAGTCCCAGGTGACCCTTCTGAATCACACCTTTCACACAGAGGGTGGGCACTTGTGGTGGGTTGACCCTGGCTAGAGGCCAGATGCTCACCAAAGCTGCTCTATCACCCTCCCTTCTCACCTGGACACAGGAGAGGAAATATGTTGAAAGGCTTAGGAGTCAAGATAAAGACAGGGAGAGATCATTCAGCAATTAATATCATGGGCAAAAACGACTCAACATGGAATAAAATGAATGCAACAGAGTCGGATAATGAGAAATAAAACCAAATCTTAGAACATTTCTCTGCACCTTCCTTCTTCCCGGGATCAACTTTATTCCCAAATTCTCTATCTGCTCCCCCCGAGCAGCACAGGGGCACAAAGAATGGGTCTTGGGGTCATTTCATGTCCCGTTGTCTCTGCCACTCCTTCCTGCTCAGTAGGAGGACTCTTCAGACTCTTGCCTTGCTCCAGAGCAGGGTCCCTCTCTTGGGACTACATAGGACTACATAGTCCTCCATGAGCTATATAGACTACAGCTCTTTGGAAACTGCCCCAGCATGGTTTCCATGGGGTGCAGACCCTCAGGAACTGACTGCTCCAGTATAGCCCCCCATGTGGTCATAACTCCTTTCAGCAAACCTACTCTGGAATACGGTCCTCTCCCCATGGGCTGCAGGTCCTGACAGGAGCTTGCTCCAGCATAGGTTTCCCCCAGGTCACAGCATCTTTCATGTGTCTCCACCTGCTTCAGCATGGGGTCCTCCGCAGGCTGCAGGGGAATCTCTCCTCTGGTGCCTGGAACACCTCCTCCCCCTCCTTCACTGACCTTGGTGTCTGCAGTTTCTCACATCTTCTCACTCCTTTCCCTGGTGGTAAAAATTGTCCAGTTGTGGTTTTTGGGTTGTTTGTTGGGGTTTCTTTTCTCTTCTTAAATGTGTGATCCCAGAGGAGCTACCACCATTGCTGACTGGCTCAGCTTTGGTCAGTGACAGGTTTGCCTTTAGCCAGATGGTATTGGCTGTGCTGGATGTGGGGAAGCTTCTACCAGCTTCTTGCAGAAACCACCCCTACAGCTCCCCCAGTTCCTCCACCAGAACTTTGCTACGCTAATCCAAAACAGCACTGCAGGCACTGGGCTTGTTACTCTGACTCTTCCATCCAAGAGCCCCCAGACCCACCAGAGTTCCCACATGCCTCCAGAAACCCAAATAGAAACACAAAACTTGTGTGGAGAATACCAAGAGCAATCAATATGACACCAAAAGAGAGAGGATAGCCATCAGAATTTAGAATCATGGTGCCAATACCCCATTTTTTACAGTAATGGAAAGTTAATCAGGGGAAAACTCTCTGAAAGAAGCCTAGAGTTAAAGCAGACCCAAAAAAGATGTGAATTTTGGTGAAACACTGGAACAGGTTGCCCAGAGAGGTGTCAGAGACCTCGTCCCTGGTGATATTCAAGGTCAGGCTTGATGAAGCTGTGACCAACCTGACCTAGTTAAAGGTGTCCCTGCTTACTGCAGGGGGGATTGGACTAGATGGCCTTTAAAGGTCCCTTCCAACCCTTCTATGATTCTATGAATTTGATCTGCAAGCAGACGAAATTCTTCCTTGATCTCCAACCCGACAGCTGGGTGAATCTGGGGCATATTAAACAGACATCCAACAGATTCACTGAGACAGCTAAAAGCACAAATGCTTTTTTCTTCCCATGTCCTGCACCAAACATGGCGATCCTCTGAATCCCTTAAAGTAGTTGAAATGCAGTTCTGATAGAGAATTGTCTGAGTACAAGGGGAATAAAACTTTTTTGTCCACAAAAGTGCCCAGAGGAGAATCTAAAGCATGGAATCAATATAGTACTGTACAAATACAGTCGAATATGCTTTTTGTTATGTATCAAAAATTCATGGCACAAGTGTTATTGATAAAGAACTCATTTATAGTACTGAAAGAGGAAAAAATGGTGATGGAAGGAAAACTATGTTAGTGTTATTTCTTTTGTCAGCTATTTTTTCTTATTCTGTTTTGATTTTTATTCTATTGCTGTTGTCTTTTGTATCTATGTAAGTAATATGTAGACTGCTGACAAAATCACTTTTCCTTGGCCTCATTCAAAACACTGGCAATTGCATGAAGCTCCAGAACAAACTCTTCGGTTTTCACTGAAGGGAAGATTTAAATTTCCTTGAAAAAGTTAATTTCTTTTAGAATTAAAAATGTCATTCACATTCCAGATCCATTCTGACATTTTCTTGTCCATTTGTTCATGAAAAAATTGTGAAAGAACTAAACTATGGAGACAACTACTGTAGAAATCCCAGTGCAAAATTATGAGGTAGAATTTTCCTGTCTACCTTGCTTGTCCCAAAGACCAGCAAAATACTACATGCTGGTCATAGCTAATCACCATTAGTAAATCCATTAAAGGGTATTGCAGCAAGAGAATCTTGCTGTTAAATTTACGTGTAAAGTGATGATCTCCATGGAAGGCATCTGAGAAAGTCTTCCTTAATCAGCTTCTTTCTACATCACATATCTTGAATTATTTTCTTACACCTTAGGGGAAAAAAATCTCTTCGTTTCTTTAGAAACTGTGTCATAGAAAGTATGGCAAATCACTCATTCATTGCTAACTGTACATCACATAGATAGGTTTTACTTAACCTTCCTGTTTGCAAATATGTATATATACACATACTCAAATTTTTAATAAGCGAAAGATATACAAATAAGCTGGGAACATAGAATTGTACTGATTAACTTAAAGTATTAGGGAGGCAAAAGACATATGAAACTATTCTAAGGATCAGTGTTTAGTTTTTAATGTAGAAATACTCAGTTGGCGTCAGTGTGTCAAGCCAGACTGTTCATGAGTCACACTGAGTACTAATACACAGAAGTCATATTCAGTAGAAATCTTGATCTAAAGATCTGCATCAGGGAGACTGTCATAATACTCCATAATCTGGTATCCTTATCTCAGATAAGGCCTTCACCTGTGTAAAGATTTAATTACTAATGGTGAGCATGACTGTTATTACAGCTCTCCAAGACATATTTTCAACCCCAATTGGTTCATAAGCATTATGTCTGGTTTCAGTGAAGAGGTAGAAAAGAAGTGCATGCACTTAATGCCATTTAAATATCTTTATTAGGCATATCTACTAATGTATGGGTTCATATGAAATATAGGATTCAGTAAATAAGATACTTCACATTTACATTTGCAGTTTGTTACCCAAAGCAGTGTGGAGTTTGTTAGTTTAAGCCTCACTGAGTCAAGTCAATTTTAACAAATGCTGCTTGTTTACAAACTCAATATGTAAACACATTAATGACAGAATGAAATCTAGTCTAGTATCTTGAGCCACTTTCCCTGAGATGGTACTTTAAATTTGCTTTATTCTTATTCTTTTCCACAGCTCTGCATCACAATGTGTCAGGTCCTGTCCAGAGGACTCCCTGTGCCTGTGGTGGTGGTTTGTATTAAATAGCTCTGAAGAGATTTTGCTTCTTTGCATTTGTGAATTAATTTCTGAGTATATATCAACTTTCAGTGTTGATCATAATTTGTAACAAGTAGATGAGCACCTTACCTGTGTTTCATGTGAAGTATCTACTTTGGCTAGCTTTAAGCTTGCCGCCTGTTAGTTTAAATGATTCACTTGTGGAACAAGACAATGAAAAATAACTTTCTATACACTTACTCATAGACTGATTTTGTGTTTTGCCTCAACTATCTTTTTGAAGAGTCCTCCTATATGTGGATAATTTCTTATAAAACAGAAACATCTTTTATAGCTTTGCTCATAATTGTAGCTGTTATCCAAACACAGTTACATTATGCAATATTACTTTGCTACTACATGAATTCTGACTTGCAAGTGGAAAAAAAGAAGGCAGAATTTAAAACAGAATTCAAGATGCAGGTATGTAATGGATTTATACAGCAGCATAATTTTATTATTATTATTTTGTTTTGTTCTCTATTCCATTCGTAACAACTTCTAACATCTCATTTGATTTTCTTTGCTGCTAATGTGTATTGAACTGATGTTTTCTGTTGCATATTCCTAATAGCTTTTCTCAAACTCTAATACTTATCTCAGAAAGCATCATTATATATATTATTTTTTAAGGTGTTTCACTTGTACATAATTTCATTTATATGCATTACATTTTCAAGTCTCTCAGTATTGTGCAGCTTTTCTTTTTACAATCATTAACACTTATTCCTTGTCTTTATTACTGTTAGTATCATCAGCAAGCTTTGCCATATATCTCTTTCAAGATCATTTATGAATATACTGAATAACAATCTCTGGCAGCGACTCCTATGAGTTTTATTTATGATGTCTCTGTATTGTGGAAAGTAGGTAATAATTTTTCTTTTTTTTTTTTTTTTCTTTCTTGTACTTTAATAATGTGCACATCCAGCTGAGGACTTTATCTCTTATCACAGATAAATTTCTTTAAGACTACTTGGAGAAGTACCTTGCTTTATGCCTTTTGGAAATACGGAAAAGTGTATCAGCTTGATTAGCATTATTTACATTTGGGGTTGGACCCAATGATCTCTCGAGGTCCCTTCCAACCCCTACGATTCTGTGATTCTGTAATAGATGGCTGTGTTACTAAAGTAATGCCCTCATGTATTCATCCATATGTTTACAAGTCCCTCTCCTACAGTCAGTCTAACTAGAGATGTCAGTTTATTTGGTTGCACAAAGCTCTCAAAAAAAAAATCACTGCCGCTTTAAACACCTTCCAGTCATGAGGCAGTTTTAGGAAGGCAAGGTACAGCACAATTCATAAATCAGTTATTTCTTTTTTCAGTTTCTTCAGAACACTTAAGCTAATTTCAGCAGAAACGTGATACTTGCCATCTTATCAAGTATTCTTTAACATCTTATACTGACAGTTCAGCTCAACATGATGCTTTGATAATCACATCCAGGAAGATAATTCTACCTCTGCATATTCTTCCACTCTTAACAGAGATACAGAATTTTGCATCTCCATGGAAGTTCATCCCAGGAAAGCATTGCCAGGTTTACCATCAACTAAAGTAAAATAAACTTCAAGAATGTATGGGGGATATTTCACCTTGGCCAGCAGCCAGTCACCCACCCAGCAGCTCACTCAGTCCCCCTCCACAAAAGGAAAAAGGTGGTAAATAGGATGGAAAACTTCGTGGGTTGAGATAGACAAAGAAATAATGTACCAATCACTGTGATGAGACAAACAGACACAGGTTGTGGGAAGTTAATTTGATTTTTTTTTTTTACAAGTAAAATATGTTTGGATAGTGAGAAACAAAGACAAAACACCAACTCACCCTTCACCCTTCACTTTTTCCCAGGCTTAACTTCACTCTTTCATCTCTGAGTCTTCTACATCTCTCCTCTCCAGTAGGTGGAGTGGGATGGGGAATGGGAGTTTTGGCCAGTCTGTGACAGCTCCTCTCTGAAGTTCCTTCCTTCTTACATTGTTTCCCCACTTCAGTGTGGGGCCTCTCCACAGGTTGCAGTCCTTCAGGATGAACCTGCACCAGCATAGGGTTCTCCATGGACTGCAGTGTGTGTATCTGCTCCCGTGTGGTATTTTCTATAGGCTGCAGGGCAATCTCTGCTATGGCACCTGGAGCACCTCCAGCACCTCCTTCCTTTCTTTCTTCTCTGACTCTGGTGCTCACAGGAATGGTTCTCACTTTTTTTCTTCACTGCCTGTGCAGTGTTTCCGCTCTTAATTTAATACCTTTTCCCAGAGGCACCACCCACTTGCCTGAGGGACTTAGATGTGCCCTGTGGTGGATCCCATCTGGAACTGGCTGTGTCCATCATGGAGCAGCCCCAATCTCTCCTCAGAGAAGTCACACCCTGCCAGCACCTGGGCACAGGCAGCAGAAACAATGGCTGAATCCTTGTAAGCCACAAAACCGCCCCTGGGACGGTGATCAGGCAACTTGTTGTACTAGAAAAAAAAATTGCTGTGATTAATTGTTGTGGTTTTGCATGGCAAGGTTCTGGAGGAGGGAGTGCTGCAGGAGTGGCAAATAGAAGCTTCCCCTAGGCCCAACAGAGTAAACAGCAGTTGGGCTCAAGGCTGGACTCACTGCTGACCAAGTGCGAGCACCTCTGTGAATCACATGTAAGAGAAAAAAATGCTAGCAGCTGCTTTATGGTGCCAGAGAAAGGAGCGAGAAGATGTAAGAAACATTGCAGACACCACAGTCAGTAAAGAAGGGAGGGGGGAGGTGTTCCGGGTGCTGGAGAGACAGATTCCCNGAGGTGTTCCGGGTGCTGGAGAGACAGATTCCCCTGCAGTCTGTGAAGAAGACCATGGTGGACCAGGTGTCCCCTCTGCAGTTCATGGAAGATGATGGGGACCACAGACCCCATCTGCAGCCCACGGAGAGGCTTCATGTTGGAGCAAGTGAAGACATGCAGAAGATGCTGTGATCCACATTGGAGCAAGCCCCTGGTAGGACCTGCAGCCTATGGAGAAAGAAAGAGACACCCACGCCGGTGAAGGTTTTCTGGGGTGGAGGGGCTTGTGTCTCCATGAAGGACCAGGCTGGAGCAGTCTGGGCCTGAGAGACTGACAGACATTCAATGATTTGTGACTGCACCTCATAGAAGTGACCTATGCTTGGGCAGCTGGTGAGGAGCTGAAGCCCGGTGGGAAATGACATTGGAGAAATTTGTGGAGGACTGTCTCCTGTGGGACTGTCTCCATGCTGCAGCAGGAGAAGAGTGAGAGGGGTGCTCCCCCCAACTAAGAAGGAAAACAACTCATGAGAAACAGACCGAAACCCCCATTTTCTTATTCCCTGCCCCTCCCAGTGCCACAGTGAGATGGGAAGAAGGGAACAAAATCATGAATAATGTTGAGACTGCAAAGAAGGGAGGGGTGGTGGGAGGTGTTTTAAGATCTGGTTTTACTTCTCATTATCTGACTCTGGTTTCACTCCGTGTGTGTGTATAGTGTAATAGATTAGATGCTTTTATTTTTTTAATTCCATGTTGAGTCTGTTTGTCCCATGATGTTAATTGCTAAATGATCTCTCCCTGTCCTTATCTGGACTGCTGAGCCTCTCAATAGATATCTTCTCCCCTGCCCAGCTGAAAAGGGCAGTGATGGAAGAAATTTGGTGGAGAACCAAAGTCAAAACACCACACAAATGCAACTTTACAGTGTAAAGAACATGAATCCTCACTGATCCATTTTAAGATATGCACTGCAAAGATTTTTTGCTTTCATATCTAAACTAGTGCCTAAATTCCTTCTGCATTGACTGGAGAAGCAGTATAGAATCATATCTGTTGCCACATTTCCTAAATGAATGCTGAAAAGAAGACAATACTGAGAAATACTGAGGAAACAGAGTATTTAAAATACTTCTTCTCTGTCTGGGTTAAGTACATAAATGATGAAACTGACCTGATGAAAGTCATCTAATTCCAACAAAGAGCCAGATTCCCTTGAGCTCTGGGGGCTTTAGAGTCCAGAAGTCTCTACACTCCAGGGAAAATGCTTGAATGAGTCACCCATCTCCAAATATGAAATTTACCCTATTCATCAATTGATATTGCCCAGAGTTCCAGATGTGCCTACTTCTTTCCCTGGATAGCAGCTGAGACTGGAGGCAGAGCTGTACAGTCTTCCTCCTTCAGTGCTTTTTAACAGTGAGTTTACATGTCACTTTGTTTAACAGGTTGACTATTATGAATCATACTTTTGGTGCTCAGGGAATGGAGGGCTTGGACACACAGCTCTGTAGTGGCAGTTACACTTATTTCAATACAGAGCATTGCAACAGCTGGCCAGCGGATATTATGTGAATCACAAGGTCAAATAAGTAATCTGACTGTAATGGGAAATTGAGTCTTATTCCAGTTAGGCTAGTGTTGCCACCACCTACGTATCTTTCTCACTCAAGCCACCAGACTACAAATGCAGCTGCAAAACCACTTCATGGTCTGTGCAGATGGAAAAGATCAGTCTTAGAAGAACTCCTGAGGTTGCTGGGCTGCAGACTGGGGCCAACTGCTGCAATAATCCATGTATGGACTATGAATGGAAAGAGTCACCGGGGAATAAGATTACCAGTGCTAAAATAATTACTTTTATGTATAAAGAAGAAAGCTCTGCAGGAACTGTACAGCTTCTGAGATAAACAGACACATATGATTGTGCCAGTGTGATTTGGAGAGAGGTGGAAGAGGTAAAGTGAAATTTTTTGTCCCTCAAGGAACAGCTCCTGTAGCCCGCATCAACAGAGGTATGCGTACTGCACAGTGCCATGTAGCCTGACCCATCAAAGAAATAATTTAATCTTCAGAACTTTCAATTTCTTGTCTCTCTGAACCACTTAAGTTCAATTCTTTTAATTAACATTTAAATGAGATTACAATTCCCCATTTGTGTTTTCAAAGGTCATTAGGACTTTACAGCATTAGGCAATGTCCCTTTCATGTACAGGGATTTGAGAAATCGTCTCACATGCAGGCATTTTACTTTCCCAGTACTATTGATCTGGATTTATTTTGATGCTTCCTTTTTAACTATTCATTGTACCTGGGCTTGGTAAGTAACAGACAAAAAACTGTGCATGGTCCAGATTTCCCCACAAGCTAAGTAAATAGAAACTCCTTTGTCAAAATGAATTTCCATGTGATTTATAAAGCAAAGCTTGGGACTACTCTTTCTAACCACTCTGAGAGTCTTTACTGCTTTTCTCATTTCCAACAGAACGTTAGTCTTTTCCCCATTTCAATATTTTTATTGTGTTAGTAATATGCTCTGTGTCCTTATTTGTCTGTTCCTCATCCTCTGAGACCTGAGTAGACACAGTATAGTAACATTTCTCAGCAAGATACAAGCTTGTGCTATGTGGCATTCAGCAGCATATAAGCAAAGCGTTGTTACAAAACACTGTGCATGCAAAAGCTATAGGTGACATTTACTATTACAATATGAGGGCATGCAGCCCTGCTGCTCTTGCAAGGCAGCTTTTTGCACTCACCTATGTCCTGTCCTGGTAACTGATGTCCATATGGGATAGCTCAATGAATATGTCTTCTCTGTGCTGTTTGTAATGTGCAAAGGCTCTGTCATACACATGAGTTTCTACAGTGATTCAGCTGAGGCATCCTCCTTACAGGTGATAAGTGACTTAGCTACACCCCAAGTTTAGCTGACTCAAAGACAAGAAATAGGGATGTGTTGTACCTGGGAACAGTGTATCTCTGCCTGGCACTTGAAAGCAGGAGGTTCAGGCTTTATTGTTGACTGGGCCAGTGACCAGTGGTAGCACTCAAGACAGACAGGTGTGCAAGAGCATATCAGATATTTAAACTCAGGGAAGCATGTGATGAGCTTCCTTTTCATTTTCCTCTCTTTATTTTCTTTTTTTTTTCCTCTCCTGACAGTCCTGACATACATAATTTAAAAAAAAAATTGTGGGATCTCTGACTCTTGATGTTCCCAGCTTCTTTTTCTATTGTCTGCTTCTCTGTTCTTTCAGTTGAGGGGTGAAAGGGATACAATCCATTTAACTTACATGTCTTATCAAGAGAAATAATCTTTACTCCCAAATTTAGCCATCTGTTCAATGGAGAGAAGAACCAACTTCTGAAGCCCACTCCAGCTAGGGTAAAATCTATTATAGTCAGGTAAAGTCCTAATGTGGTTCCTCTAGACACAGATTTGGAGCTACAAGTTGGCAATTATGCCCTATGCCAGACTTTTAAGGGGAACTTAAGTTCCTGTATCTCAAATTGATTTTCTGATGGACTAGGCTGACCTTGGAAAAGGTCTAACTTTTCTTTCCCTCTGAGTTTGCCACAGTTCTGAGTATAAACTCTGCCTGACTGGTTGTCAGTTATACCCAAATAAGACTTAAAACCTCATCATTCTTCTAACTGAACTGAACTTCTCATGAACTGTGAGGTTCTACTTCTTTTGGAACTGATATATTTTCAGAACATGCCTTATGCCTGAAAGTGTTATACCTGCTGCGATCATACAGAAGGGATGATGCTATGTTAATCCAGTATGTCAGAGCGAGGCATGGAAGGAATAAGTGCCTCCCAAAAGAAAAATAAGAGTTTATCTCTAAAAGACCTAGTTAGTGCACTCCTAACGGAAATTGTCAGTGCACACACTGAGTGGACTGCAAAGGAAACTGGAGGAGATTTGGGAAGTGATTTTTGACGCTGTAACAGTAAGCAGATAGTCTGTATCTTCCTTGTAAAACTAGTGCTTCACCGATATTTCCTTACCAAAGAACAACGTGAACAGGAAACCTCTTTGGGACCTTCTCAACCTGAATCCATTAATTTAATCAAAACATGCAGTGGGAATCTGGCCTGTGTGACAGAGTAACAACTTCCCAGGTTAGAAACAAAGGGAGTGTAGCCACACTTGTCCTTTGCTGTGGAGAGAACATTTGACTGATGTTGAAAATCAAAGCAAAAACTATCTATGACAATACAAAAACACTGCACAATGAATGTCTTATCTAGTGATTAGACAGCAAGTGAGCAAGTCATGGATAACAAGGATGCCTCCACATGTCACTTCAGGGGAACATTTAAAATAGAAGAGTGCTGGAAAAGCAAAGAAAGATAATCAATATGGTGATTGATGACAGTAATTTCACACAAACATCTGGGAAATTAAGTGTGCTCTTTAGGAGTTGTTTCTTGCAGTGACTTGTGAAGGGATAAATGAGTTGGAAGCCAAACTTCACTTCAATTTATTGAACAGCATGGTAGCAACAATACTTATTTCAGCTTGGAAACTTTCCAGATATTAAATACTAATATAAAAACTTCTTTGAAAAATATTGGTTCGTCAAATACTTTTCTATTTGTTTCCTTGGATGATGTTTTACATTTACAGCTTACCCATTCTGGCTCTCCTGAATTATAATTCAAACATTTATGATTTTAAAAAAGTAGAAATAAAAATTCATGTGGGAAAGAGGCACTTAGGTTAAAATGCCTATATGTTGCATTTAATGTGAGAAACACTGAAGTAGAATATATTTTTATTAAGACTTGAAAAAGCTCCTTTGAATTCTGAATATTTGTGCAGAGGATCATAATACACCTCTCTTTGAGTTGAAAGAGACTCAGATGAACATTGATTAGTCATTGATCAGAGTACAGCGTTTTGTACTTATGAAACACTGTTCAGATGTGCACTAAACTTTGCATATCTTATAGCAAAAATCTCCTTACTAAACCAGACTTATTTTCACCATCAGCAGCAGTGTATTGCCAATTGATTGGGCATAAGACAGTTGGACTTTGTATTGTTCATTAAAGTGTAGGCTTCACGACCCACAGTAAGCAGCTATAGTTTTCCCAGTTGTCTTAGTAGGTGATCTATAAAATGCTTGTTTCTTTTATCCTTAGCTTTTTTTAGTGGAAAAGTAGTGTGTCCCATGCTACTGTATGCTGTGTAGAACTGAAGAAAGCCATATATAATATATTCCATTAATTATTGATTGATTTTTGATGTCCAGATGTTTAGCTGGTTTTGTTTGCAATAGTTCAAACAGGTAGAATGAAAAGGGTTGCAAGCACTGTTTAGGAATATTTGTCACTCATAATCAGTTTTGTCTAATTGGTAAACTGTGTATTGATTGTGTTTCTTGTTTCAAAAGATTTTTGGAGAAGAATAATTCCTGGAAGCTAAATCTTGAATTTGGGCCCAAACATTCAAACAAAAATTGAATTATCTGTAAATAATTATGTGAAGATAGGTCTGAAAGAGTCTGAGCCATGACACCAAATTTCTCATATGTTAAATGGGATTGCTCGATGTTTACTAATAAATTTTCTGTCTGTACCAGCATCTTCTTCTGATAGCAAAGCTGAGAGAGCATGGGATAGATGAGTGGACAGTGAGGTGGGTTCAGAAATGGCTGTCAGACCGAGCTCAGAGGGTGGTAGTCAGTGGAGCAGAATTGGACTGGAGACCTGTGACTAGCAGTGTTCCCCAGGGCTCAGTGTTGGGTCCAGTCCTGTTCAATATCTTCATTGACAACCTTGATGAGGGAATAGCATCCACCCTCAGCAAGTACGCCAATGATACAAAGCTGGGAGGAGTGGCTGACACGCAGGAACACTGCGCTGCCATCCAGAGAGACCTGGACAGGCTGGAGAGCTGGGCAGGGAGAAACCTACTGAAATTCAACAAGAGCAAGTGTAAAGTCTTGCACCTGGGAAGGAACAACCATTTGCATCAGTACAGGATGGGGGATGACCTGCTGGAGAAGACCTCTGTGGAGAAGGCCTGGGGGTCCTGGTGGATGACAGGTTGGCCATGAGCCAGCAGTGTGCCGTGGTGGCTAAGAGAGCCAATGGGATCCTGGGGTGCATCAGGAAGAGCGTGGCCAGCAGATCAAAGGAGGTGATCCTCCCCCTCTACTCTGCCCTGGTCAGGCACACCTGGAGTACTGTGTCCAGTTCTGGGCTCCCTGGTATAAAAAAGACAGGGACCTCCTGGAGAGAGTCCAGAGGAGGGCTACGAAGATGATTAAGGGCCTGGAGCATCTCCCCTATGAGGAAAGGCTGGGTGAGCTGGGACTGTTCAGCCTGGAGAAAAGAAGACTAAAGGGGACCTTATTAATGTCTATAAATATCTTAAGTATAGGATGCAGGGGGAAATGGCTGGCCCCTTTTCAGTGGTCTGTGGGGACAGGACAAGGGGCAATGGCTGCAAGTTAGAGCATAGGAAGTTCTGCACCAACATGTAGAAGAACTTTTTCACAGTGAGGGTGACAGAGCCCTGGAACAGGCTGCCCAGGGAGGTGGTGGAGTCTCCATCTCTGGAGATACTCAAGACTCATCTGGACGCCTATCTATGTAATATGAGCTAGGGAACCTGCTTTGGCAGTGGGGTTGGACCCGATGATCTCTTGAGGTGCCTTCCAACCCCTATGATTCTATGATTCTATGATTCTATGATTTTATGATTCTATGATTTTCACCTATAAAATTTGAAGATTCAGAAGCTATTAAGATCTATTAAGAAGATAAGGATCAACTTGGAATTTGTTTTAACTCATACTTTTCAGGAAAAAAAAATCTCCTTGAACTTAAGGTGGTAAGATTTTTAAGACAGTCCTCAAACCTGTCCATTGAGAACTGGTGTTTTTCATGTGAGACACTTGCAGAGGCCTTTTCCTCTCTCCCGTGTGAGAACTGAAAGCAGTGACTGCTTTAGTATCTGCTTTATTCAGTTCTATTCCTTTCTTCCTTTAATCAGCCAAATAATATAATTCCTTCTTTTTTAAAACTTTTTTTTTTTTAATGATTATTTACTTGTGGGTCTTAGCAAGTGTAAAACATATGCACCTCTGACTTAGAATGGAAAAGAGCAAAGTTTGGGGTAGCTTAGATATGTGATGAGTTTGATTTCAGGTCTTGAAACAGCTTACAAGCTCTGCCTTCTTTCTTGCTAGGACTCAGAAATAATAATTATAATTTTATTTCCAACTAGATTGAGTTAGCTTGTGTCTGGTTTCCTACACCCACATACATGTACGGGTGTAGAAAACCTTTAATCCTCTATATCTTGAGAAGAATTACATGTTTGCTCACACAGGAGGAACACAGATCTTTGCAAAGCTTTGCAAAGCATAGCCAAAGTTTACAAAACTCTCCTTTGCATCATAATCCTGTGGTCTTCTATTGTGATTTGATTTCAAGAAAACCATTTATTTTTTGTTTTTTATTCTTCAGCTACTTTCCTATCAGAATTAGACTCACCTTTTGTTTACACTGTATTTTTCACATTTTTCCTTACACAGCAAAAAGGAGTAAATTCAGCCATCTGCTCATCATTTCTGGAGCCCTTCAGACATTACAGAAGTAGATCCACTGCCATAGAGTCTACCTCAGACATTACAGATCCACTGCCAGAGAGTCCACCTCTTTCCCTACAAATTAGATTTTCCTACTTTATTTTTATTAGGAAAATTAACTAATATTACTTTCACCCTGCTCATACCCAGGTGTATCCATATTATTTCTACACATTGTCATTAGCTGTTGGGCATTCATCTTCTGAGGCTGAAGTTGGCTGTAATGTCTTACAGACTCTAAAGAGCAGCAGCTGTCAATATTGCAGTAATATATATATCAATTAAACCACAATGCCTTTATGAAACTTTTTTTTTCTGTTCTCTTATTTATTGACAGAATTTTTTTTTTAATTACAACACAATGAAATGATGGTAAGTACATAAGATGCAATTGTATAAAAAGCCATTTTAACCCTTCCCTTGGTTAAGACACTTACAGCAGACAAGAACTGCCCCACCCCAATTCCCCCCTTCTCAAATGAAAACAAAAAATAAATATAAATTAATAAATATAAAAGAAATCACTGCACAGCCCTTAACTCTTTGATTGCCATGGCAAGAACCATAATGACGTTTCCAGCATGTGACTTCCTGTGGTTAAAGGTTGCCACAGCAGTCAAAGGGTTATAGCATTGTAAACAGAAGTACTTTGTTGAAAATGTTCAGTCATGTTAATGGTCTACAGCAATGAGATTATTATCATGACCCCTTGACCTTTAATGACACAACATTATAAGAAGTTAAAGAGATAATAGCTTGGTGAGCTGTTACATAGATTAATTAACTCATTTTGTTTAACAATGCACTATGAGGTCTTGATTTACTAATAAAAGAAAAGTTGTGTATAATAAAACACTGTTCAATGCATTGATCAATAAAATCAATGAAAAAATCAGTCTAAGCACCACAAAATTTTGCCTGATTATATCTGACAGTCAATACACTTTAGCACCATTTAGTCAGCCTCGCATTTGCACACAAACAAGCTTTGTGTTTGTCAGTAGAAGCTACCTGAAGGAATAACATATGTCAGTTATAAAAAGGTTACTGTATAGAATGCTGTGTGAGCAAATAAAATAAAATAAAATAACAAGTATAAAATGAAATTTAGTTGCAGAAAGCAAATAAATGCTCCAGTTGTTTTGTTACTAACACATCTTCATGAGCCAAACATGGGCATGAAATGTGTATGAGGTTATGCTGAAAAAAAGGAATAAAAATGAAAAATTTGCATCACACAAAGAAATCATCACATCCACATTCTGATTTGTTTGTCAGGCCTTGAAAATTACATGACCGATTATTGTGTGGTTCAAGAAGTAGAGCTTGGAAAGAGTTGATGTTTAACAATTCTTGTGTTTTATGGCCATGTAAAGCATAAATCCACTTTCAGAGATACCCTAAAAACTGCACCAAGATCCTTGTCTCTACGTGAACGGTTGGTTTCCTCTTTCTCAGAGGTGGATAGTAAACAAGCAGAACACAGTGGGAAGAATCACAATTGCAGTAGCTTCTAGCTAACCAGAACAATTTCTGCTGGAATTACAGAGAATTACCTGGAGGATGGAGTGGCAAAAAGATGGAAAATTAACTCAGCTGCTAAAATAACATGCATCAAGCAAAACTAAGGAAGAAATCAGGTTCTGGTAGATACAAGAGTAGAGCACTTGAAAGGAAGCAAAATGCACATTATTCAGAAAGTAAGAGAAACAAGAATGTGTATGAAGCATGGAAAACAATGTACCCTTCCTGTACATATCCATATCAAACTCTGATACACTGACAAAACCAGCTGTACAAGCTTTAACTGCTAACAATACTAACCATAGGACTGGCAAAGAGTGGACATCACCGCTCTCATATGATCATATAGGAACACTTATCACATACAATAAACCTACAGAAGTCAAACACCTGCGCCTTTCTCTGCAAGCCATGACTGAACTGTGCAATTAATCTGATTCCCAGACTACAGTAGCAGATCTCAGAGAGAGCTCCTTATAAATATGTTATTTATGATGATTAAACATTAGAATCAGAAAACTATGTAAAACAGCAAAGCCATGCAACAGTGTTAGCATATTATGCTACAGCAGTAAGGTAATGTAGTTGATGTATATGTGTGAATTGAATGTGGTAAAGGATTGCAGCTATTTAATTTTTGTCTGAGTATCTATGTCAGATTATAGAGAAGAGAATGAAAAGAAAGAGAAAAGGTTAAAGATGAGAACTGGAACCACTGGAAATGACACATACATTTTTGAAATACAGCTTTCTGGACTGGTGATCTCTCACAGATAACATAAAGCATACATGCAAATGGTATGCAGTGGCTGGCATAAAAAAATTATAGGTTTCTGCTGTTACATCATTGTACACGTGATCAGGTGAATAGAAAAGAGATGCAAATACAAAGTCCATGATGGTCAGTGCTGGCTGTACCAAGTCATTTTCATAAAAGACTGATAGGATGGCAGTGTCAATGTATGGTAATAATCTGAAGTGAGAAACTCAAGGCTCTGTGTTGGGTGACAGGGAAATGAACAAGACTTAGTGAAAAATACACATCAAGTTCCTCAAGTGTTCACTGGAGTTTTTAAGGAAGTAATAGCTTTTCACTGTAAACACAAAGAGCTGCCTTTCCTAGTGACAGACTGTAAAATGTTGTGTGTGATTAAATGAGATGGAAAACAAAATTGTGTTTTCTTCTTTTCTCTGTATAGCCAACAAGTTATTCCTGACTTGTTTGCCAAAGGCATATCACATTAAATATTGCCTTAATTAGTCAGAAAACATGTCAGGACACAGTGCAAAAAGGGAGTGGAGGGAAACCAGAAGTTTCATTGCATTTATCAATTTTCAAAAAGAAATAAAATGAGGTAACGCATCCAAAGGTCATAAATATATTTCTATTATATCGAACACATCAGGACTGAGATATCATGGAGATGAGCACATACATGCCTGTAATATAGACTGATAGATGTAAAAGCGTCTTTGTCCTTCAGTATTTCATCCACTTCTTCAAATAAAATATAGCTTTTTGGATATATTTTCTGAAAACAAATGTAAGAACATTTTATTGTGACAAGTTTTTTTGCATCAGGCTGATATTAGTTTGACTAAATCTGTGTCAAAAGATTTTTGATTGTGGCAAATAAATAATGTGCTCTATGTATTTGTAGTCAGGTTTCAAAGAACTCTAAGAAAGCTGGGGAAGAACTGCTCACAAGGGCATGTAGCAATACAATGAGGGATAATGGTTTTAAACTAGAAAAGGGTAGATTTAGGTTGAATATTAGAAAAAATATTCTTCAATAGTAGGGTGCTAGATCACTGGAACAGGCTAGCCAGAGAGGTAGTGAAGCCCCCATCCCTGGAGATATTCAAGGTCAGGTTTGATGCGGCTCTGAGCAGCCTGATCTAGTGAGGATGTCCCTGCTTACTCCAGGGACCATTAAAGGTCCCTTCCAACCTACCATATCCTATGATTCTATACCTAGCCTTTTGACTGACTACTCTGTTATGGATTAACACCAAATACAGAGTTAAGTGGACTTTTACAGCCTAACAGGTATCCTTGTTGGAGACCAATAATATTTTCAATGCTATCAACAACTTTCTAATAACATCTCTTTTATTGTGGATTATGTAGCAGTTACATGCTAATTTTAGTGGTGTCGGTCCATGTCTCTTTTCCTTTCTGATAGACTGGATTTGTATTTGCAGTTATAAATCAAAAATGTTCTCATTTATCTTCTTATATATATTTCTTAAATGAAAAATTGAAATGTGCTAATGCAGATTTTTCTCTCTTGGCCTGCAGCCTTTTGCCAAAAATACCCATAGTTGGCTTTCCTCTGGATCCTAGAAGATGTAGAAAAAAGTTAATGACTAATTTAAGATTCCTTTGAGAAAGATTTCCATAGGGTGTTCCTTTAAATCTATTTTTGTCATCACTGTGATCCAAGGACTACCACTTACTAAGGAATGCATATTGATAGCAAATCATGATCTGTGCATCTTGGGCATCAATTAGAGAGATACTTATCTGTCCAATAAAATGGTTTTCAACCAGACAACTTTGTGCATGAATTTAAAAGAGGTGCCTGCATGGTTTTAGAAACATGGTAAAGATGGATGTTAGGCATATACTTAGTTGAGAACGTTTTACCAAATGCATTACAGAGGGTAAGAGCTACTAATAGATTATTTACGCCATCACACATTCCTTCGATTCTCAACGCCTATTCAAGATTAAATTTTCTTAGAAATAACAACTTTGGGCATTTTTGTGAGCTGTGTGAGTATTCACAATAGCTATCCTGAAAGGTTTTTATAAAATACTTTTCATCTAGCTCTTGATGCATGTCCAGAGTTCATATATCACATGAGGTATGATACTATATATGTACAGAGTACATATATCATATGAGGTATGAGCTATGGAAATGCAAGCCACAGCTATGCCTTGAAGATGTGAACTGTGGTTTTCACAATCATTTAAGACAGCACTTTACATTGCTGACCATGGCTTCTGAGTACATGCTATCACATGTGCCATTTCCTAACTTTCATGACTACTTGTATCCAAGCAGACAAACTACCTGGACCTGACTTCAACATGGTGGTCCTGTAAGATATGAAGATGATCAGTATGGAAGCACTGACAATTTTGTGGCAATAACCAAGTATAGCAGACACAGTATGTGCATCTCTGCTTAGATTCATTGTATGCCTCAATATTGGGCTGTGCATTTCAGCCAGAATGTACCAGTTGTACAATACTACTTTTTGATCAACATACACCATGTAACTGTGAACACTGACAAAGGGTATTATAAAACATAAAGAAAATCTTGCTTTCTTTTCTTTGAAGATTTAAGATTATAGTAAGAGAACACAAATTTGTTCACACCTTATAAATCAGTTAGCACTGATTGCCTGGTGACCCTGAGCACTCTTGTCTTCCACAAGGCAGATGATTTTGTGTACAGCATGAATATGTGTGTAGACTGTGTGTTAAACTATGTCAACACATCAGGAGGGAGATCTGGATTAGAAACATAATTTTCTGACTTAAAAACACTACTCTCTGCAAGTGATGAACCCATCTGGGCAAACACTGATTAGCAGTTATTCTGTTCTGGTGCTGGTGGGTAAGTAAGGTAATACGTCACTCCTCAAACTCCTTTTTTGTCGGAGAGGAAAGCAGGCTTGCTAGCAGCCTAGCTCTCTTCTCCCAAGATTTAGGCCCTGACAATATTCTTCTGTTCCCATGAGAGAGGAAAAGTTACTCATGCTGAGAGGATCCTAAGAATCACATTCTCAAAACACAGTGGCCTTATTGATAGGGGTACAGGCTACCCTAAACCAAGAAGCAGTTATGGGAAGGTACTTGGGAGTAACAGAACATGCTAAGAACCAACCATAATAAGATGGTCAAAAACAGCAGGTGGGTGGATACTTTTAGGCATTAAAGGTAAACTAACAATATTTAGCTATAAGAACTCGTTATAATTACTAACCAATCAATATGGTGTGAACAGTGTGTGTAACCATTTAGCAGTTTTTTAGCTTGCCACGTTTGCAGTAATAAAGGTATATAATCTGTGTGATTTCACCCAAAATGGCTTCACCTAAAATTCATACTGAACTGTGTGTTGCCCTCTGCCGGTCGCCACACTTTTTCATATTGTTAAGGTCTAACCGGATACTTAGGAAGGGATTTTATCCCAGCCTTCTGTTGCTAACCACACTTCCCAGAAAGCCAGTTCCCAGAATGACAGATGAGTAATTCCAGGATACGTGCATGGAACAAAATGAAAGTGATTATTCCACATGTTAGTGCCGGATGACAAGATGTAGACCATGTTCAGTGTATTACTGCAACAGCAAAAAACCAAAAGGCGTGAAAGGCTATGAATTAAGGTATGCCAATAGTTCGCCAAGGAGATTAAGGTTGACGTTATTAAAAGGATGCGTTACAATTTTGTAGGGTAGAAATTACTATTAACTTAACAGAAAGCTTAGGTTTATGTGGTGACTATTATAATTATCACCTGTAGACAGTGTCATTCTACAGAAGTGGAAGAAACTAAGCTATGTGACTGGAAAGCTTCATGCCATCATGAATGGCTGGCATGCATAATGATCAGTGTTTATGTAGTTTTATTGTGACTCCAAATATCTCTATTCTACATGCACATCCAAGCATAGAAAATTGTCTTTAGCATGCTAGTTTACATCAGCATTTCTTCATTTATGTCTTCTTTGCCTCTAAAATTTCTTTCAGCTGTATTGTGGGCAGACCGGAGCAGTACTTAAGGCCATCTACACATGGCAAGCAAACTTTATGCACACGTATCACAGAATGTCACATCTCAATGACATAATGGGTAACTGAGCAAATGTTAATAAACTAACTGTAACAAGAGCTGTCTGTGCTTCTTTGAAATCCATTTTGATTTTAGGAGCAGATGCTTGCTGTGGTCACATACTGATGATCCTTAAAAATATGATCTCCTGATTATCACTGGGCTTTCCTGGTTAGATGCCTATATCATAAAATGTTGCATCGTGTAGACACTATTATGCTGCCTAACATAAAAGGCTCCTTTAGATCAAGCACCCAATGGAACCAGTCTGCAACAAGTGACAGTACGCTTTTGATACTTACCATTTTCAGCATCTATGGCACTGATGACAATGTTTTTCTCTATCAGAATCTGATATCTCAGATGGCAAGTCACAAGAACGGGTTACACAGATTTGACTCACACATTACATTTTTCCATAAGAAAAGTGGAAGAAAAATCACTGATTTACATGCATAAATCAAAGATTAATGTTATGAGTATATGATTCATTTACACCTGATTTTGTAACTGACATATGTTTAAATGGTCTTATGTGAACCACTGTCTGTCTGCAGTCTGTGTAGTGTGAGCTAAGGAAATACGCCTAATGTTACAGTGCTGGTGTATCAGTCACAGCTATACCATTGTATTCAATAAGAGGTTATCTGTTCCTCAGATCCCACACAATATTTTTTGATTTACACCCTAGCTGAACACCTAAGTGGCCAGTGACATTTGTTCCCTCCGCTGATTATAATCATTTTCCTTATGGCTCATAGGGCTGCAGTCATCTATTTATGCTTCTGGAAATACAGCTGTCCAAAGACAGTCTTGACAACAACAGAAGGCAACAGGGAGCTATTGTTCAGTAATAGCTGCTTCACATCTCCTACTGCCAGTGCACAGCTTTCTCCACCTCTGCAACTGGTGATAAAACTTAGGCCATGTTGTGAGAAGATATGGAAGCCAGGACAGAGCGAGCCCTTGCAGTCATACCCTTGCTCCTCAGCCCAGTTACTTTGTGCTATCTCCAGTTTAGGCTGCTAATGGTGTGGCGGCTTGCACTTCCTTAAAAATGCAGTGCCTGGAACATTCACTGCTCAGTTTACTATGTGTCTTTTTCAAGGTTTGCCCTAGCGATGGTTCAAATGCAAATGACTAGAGAAGGAATGTAGTGCTTCCATTGCTCATAGGCAGACCTACTTTCTATTCTACACACTTTTTTCTAACCAACAAGCTAGAATTTGATTCTATATAATTTGGTACCAAAAGCTACATTTAATTGACAATAAGATTGTGAAGTATGACCCCAAAATAAATTGAAAATTCAAAAATTAAGCCTTAAACTCTGTTCTTAACCCACAGTGCTAATGGCACAGGAGTCTTGAACAAACAACTGGGGAGGTGAAGTACACTTCTAAGAAAAAAGTGTAAATCTGTCCCTTATGTTTGAATCTATTAGCTTCTGTTATTTTCATTCACAAAATTAGCTTAAAAAAAATCTTATTCTTTAATTATCCCCTCCCTTTGCCCCACCTTGAAAGAAGAAAAAGAACAAAAGTTCATAGGAAGATACAAAATATGCATTACATTTATTCATGAGACTTGAAAGGGCTCCTTTGGAGCCATTTGAGTCTCTCCATCCCAGCCTATCTAGTAAATATACAGTTACATAGTTTTTTAAATGTTGTTTTTGATAAAAATTAATTTGTGTCTACAGTCAACAACCTTTTCATAGGTTTATACATTAAAAGGCCAGAGGAAACATTGCCATCATCTACTCCGGCCTCCAGCGTCGTACAGATTCATAGTACTCTGAAGATACACAACCCTGTATAGTCAGCTTGTTAGACTAACTGATTAACACAATGCATATTCAGTTTCATATTGTTCCACAGTACAGATCATGACAATAGCAATATGGAAACGTTTATTAAAAACTTCATGAAAAAGTTACGGCACATAAACAGGAACCCAGATTGCAGAACTGAAAATATTTTTGCTTGTTTTCTCTTAATTCTCATAATTATAGGCCCTGGTAGAAAAACAACTTTTCAAAAAGCAACATTGTCCTAGAACTTTTACTTGTTTGAGTTCAAAACTAAGTCAGGCTACATCACTAATTTACTCTGAACTTCTATGTTTTCAAACTAGCAGTATGTATTTGGGAATTACAATTAACACAATTGCTCCTACATCTTTTAATTAAATCAAACCTTTATGACTGTTATAACCTACTGAAAATAGGAGTATATAATAGAAATGCTGACACAATCTTGCTCTGCATGACAAAAACATGCCAATATAATATTATTTTTCTCCTTCTCTCTGTATATAATATATACGCACTTTCAAGTAAAAGGAAATAGATTAAACAATCAATTTAGCATGTATTCATGTATCTATGATGTACCATATACCAAGCACTAGACTTATCACACTTACCTTCCTGCATAATTAAAGTTAAATTCTCCAAATACAAACATTTTTGTTACCTTATCAAAGAACAACAGTCAACATGCTCAGCACTTCATTACTGTCAGGGAAACAGTTGCACAAAAAGTTAAAGCTGCCATGAAAGATATTTCAAAATTGAAATTAAATTTTCAAGTTAATAAAAAACCAGATGAGATGCTGTTCTGCCTTAAAGGTAATATAAAATAAGTTCTCCTACTGCAGAGAAAAATCAAATGCAGAATAAGTAGTGCTGTTAGTATTTTCCACCAACTATTCACGGGACAAAACTGGAACAGCGCCATGAATCCTTTTGTTCTGTCTGTAGCAGAACATAAATTATAGCAATAGTTTGTTAATGATAAAAATGTCTCCATTATTAAAATATGCATGTATGCGTGTGTGTTTGTGTTCAGTTTATAACCATGTAGACACACACACACAAACACACATATTTTAATATATATGACAAACAGGCATATGAATTCCAAATTCACCAAATGAGCTGATGTGCAGTAAATATCCTATGTTACTTAATTCTTCTATATTTTCAGCAACAACTGAACTGGATTTACTAAATAATGCTATGGGATGATACTGGTGCACTTCTAACCTACAGTATGCAGTACCTCTACAAAACATCTCCAAAATGCCATCTGCATTGCATATTTGTTGTAAAACTATATCTTTTTTTCTAATCTTCTTTTCTGTTAGCCATACATATGTATATCTGTTTATGCTCTAAGAAATAAGTTTGCAATGCTTTATAGCATGCCACATATGTTCATAAAGTCCTCAAATCAATATAAAATCATGTAATTGAACAAAAAAGCATACTATTTTTCATGCTATGCTCAATATAAATATAAATTCAAGGCAGTCAAGCTATCCATTACCAAAATAATAATAATAACCATAATATATATGTATATATACCTACACTCTCCAAAAAATGATCCAATTAGGGGGATTAGGAAATCGGTAAGAAATTGGTTGAATGTCATATAAAAGTCTCGTTTTATGTAAAAGCCTATACTGGCCATTTCAACTAGCTATTTGTAGAAATTATAATTTTTTACTGAAAATTGTATTCAAGTTAAATAAAAATTAACTTCTACTGTTGTTCATTTTTAGAGTGTGCATGTATACATAGCAAAATACCCTTCTACAGTTCTATCATAAATAGTTTAGTTTATGTCAGTTCTTTTTCTAAGAAAACACTTCTTTTTTTTTTCTCAAATGTTGGATAATGTATATCAGGCCTTTTACGAAATAAAACTCGCCTTAGTTCGTTTGCAACACTAGATTCCCTTCAGTTTGTGCCAGTTTGCAAGTTAAAGGTCAAAGATCAAAGACATAGGACAGTACACTTTAAGGAAATTCAGACAGTGAAGCTGTTCACAGACGACAATGTTTAACTTGGTAATGACAGTCAACAGGTCAATAATCAAGTTCAAGGCAAGCTGTTCATTGTTGCAAAAGCTACTCCCCTCAATTCCTGGCTTTCATAAAAAGCCAGGTGTCTGACTTTTGGGGTGCATCATTCCGACCATCTTTAATAAGTTCACAGCCCAGTGACTGTAAAGCCTATCACTGCAAGAAGCAGCTCCTAAAAATCAATAAAGAGGTCTGTCAGTTGCTGACTTTTCTCTAGGAAAAAAATATTGATACAAACCTGCTCTGCAGGTCACGTGAAAATGACAATACTGCTGTTAGCACAAATTACACAGAATGACAAAATGTTTTGGTGGTCCCTTGGCTCTGTCAGTGATATCATGTTCGGCTGAAGGCCAGAAATTTGACTAACCCTTTGAGAACTATGGTGAACATGCAAAGGGGTAACACACCAGAGGATACTCATGCAATATCAGAGTCATCGTTTTACCTTTCCTTTGAAACTGTAACTCTACCTCTGCAGAGGCAAATTGAATTATCATGCAACATAGTTAAAAGAGAAATTCAAGATGCTTAAGATAAAAGACTAAGCTATAAAACTGTTGCCAGTTCAGAAAAATTCTTGTTAAATGGCAGAAGTTATTAAAATAGGTTTGGTTCCTTTAACCGGAGTAGCTGGTAAATATATTTTGTTTTCTGTTTATGTTACAAATGCTTTTCTATCAATAATGTAAATAATTAAAAACACTCACAGTCACGGCAAGTCTGTTTTGAAAAAAATATTTTCTTTTAAAACCTGTATTACCCAAACACAATCCTATAATTTAATGACACCAAGATTAACATCCACCAGACTCTGAAGACAGATGCAATAGTTCTCAAAGGGTTACACCACCAATGTAATACCAGTGTCAAGTTTTTCTATAGCATGACTGTTGCTTTAGTTCATTGAAATCCACTTCAGAGACACACTGCTTTTTTACCATGCTTTGGAATGAGTGCTCCTGACAGACCTAGGAAAGGCCTGGGGCTGTTGGCTTGGTACAGATTGGGAAAGATTATGCAGGAAAACCAACCAAAAATAAACAAACCAATAAAAAGGTTCTGCTTGAAGATAGTACTGAATATAAATGAGTTTAAAACATTGAGGACGTAGCCCAGAGCAGCTGTAAAAAACACAAAATGAATGTATTATTAAGGCTGTTACTATATTGCAGATATTTTGGCCCCTTGTTTGTTGGAAAATGGCTGTCCAAACAGTCTGAAGTCCTGCGTGTCATCCAAGTCTCCCACCTGACAAAACTGGAAGTAGGAGTATAGGACTTTATCCGTAGCAGACAGAAAGCAATCCTCTTTGGAGACAAAGCTGTTTTGGGTCTTCTCACTTTCCTGAAAGTTCCGTTGTGGGTTGTTGTGTTTTTCTAAAAAAATTTACTTTCAGCAAAAAATTTTTCAAAGGGGGAACAGGCCTTAAGGGAAAAATGTAGAAACATTGGAGATTTTTTTTTTTCCTCTTTGTTAGTTAATCTTGATAGTTCATCGGGCATTGAGCGCGCAGAGGAAAGGCCTAGAATCGAATGACGAAGAAAGACAAAGGACTGAAGAAACAGCAGATACTGTGTATCATGGAAGCTTCCCAGATGAGCGAATCACCACTCATGCGCAGGACAGGCAACACCCTGGGTTTCAAAGATCAGCTTTGTTTCAGACTGACAGATGCCCGCTCCTAGCTAGGAAACTGCATAACAACTCTTGTGTTGAATCTCAAGTTACCACAAACTCCTGGGAGAGAAAGAAAAAAACCAAAACTCTACATCACACCCACTCTTGCATAGAGCGTTTGCAGTACAGTATGTGGCGGGGTGTTCCTTTCCTTTTGAACTGGAACACAGTGTAAACCAAGACAAGGAGGCACAAGGCCAGGATGCAGGGAATGACAATGGCTATGGCTTTCACAGTGCTGGCTGTGTTGTCCAGTTTGATGACAATGTCAACGTCATCTTGAGGGCTGTGTCGGTCTTTATCTCTATCTGTTGGTCCATCACAACCCATAAAATCCTTGAGAATGGATCTGGGATAGCCAGGTTCCACCCGGAGCATCTGGTTATTGAATTTCCAGTACTCTTTTCCTTTGTAGAAATATGTGAAGCCTGAGGAGGAAAATTGCAATTATTCATGGTCATATCAGATTGAACTGGGTAATCAACACACCAAGACCAAAAGTACTGGTATCAAATTATTTTGCAATAAAAATATTTAAAAGACAACAGATTTCAGTTAGAAGCCTTTCAAATCTTCTTTACATATTTTCTTTCTTTACTGTCTCTAGAAAATCTAATATTGGGGTGTTTTTGTAATTGAAACAACTGGGATTTTATTTTCTTCCATTACTAGAATAAATAAAGGAATTCCAGGGAATAAGCTCTTTGAAAGACCAGGGTCCAGCTGACTTGTTCATTTGCTGAAAACCCAACAGGAGTAGGCATCCTCAGGGCCAGGAATTTGAAGCATTAAAACCTCTTCATGATGCGAAGTCTACTGAAACAAATTGCAATGCTATGCTACCCAGAAATGAAAACTGACCCTCCTCAATGGAACATAGCCTACTTCAGAAGAAGAAAACTAGAGGAAACAACAGCATCTTTGCCAATAGAAAACAGGTGTAAAACCAGATTCATGTTTTCTGTAAAGAGTTGGTATTTGAACATTCAGAGGCAATCCAATGCTATTACTAAAAATGCTTAAATGGAAAAATGAAAAAAACCAAACCAAACGAACCCAAAGAAGCAAACCTTCAGGATGGGAGCACTTCCTCCTACCATTAATGAACTGAATGCAAATGCCTGGATTTTTCCTTATCTTTACTTCATAGATCTCAGCTTATTTCCTGCAGTAGTAAATGCCACTACCAATATTAATGTAGATTGAGAACTATTTCTTGTTTTAAAAGGGCTTCCTGAAAAGATCAGTAACTGGCTATCTGTAGATAATATTATTAATTGCCTATTCAAAGAACAGTTAGTTTCTTTAAAGTCTTAAAATAAATAGATAGATATCCAGCTCAAACTATATTAAAAAAGCCGAACTTCAACTACTGCCACCTTTCAGAATACTTAGAGTATTTGAACATTATTCTACACTAGCCATTTATGCAATTTTAATCGACTTCTTAGCCACTAAAAGAATATTATTTCCCTTTCCTTAATGCCTTGCAATATTATTATCCAAGAATGCATGAGTGTGTCTATAAAAAGGTGTAAGGCTTGTTTAAAAGAAAAAAGGAAAGAAAACCACAGAGCTACATCAAAACAAGCTAGGGGGCTTGTTCAAAATGTCTTCTATTCTGATTGGAAGAAAACTAAAAAGAGTACTTTAATTCTTAAAATACAATAAAGTTTTAAAATTTTAGCATATGCAAAGTTGCTTAAAGCCATCTGTAGTTTAAATTAAAAATATTATCAAATGCAAAATGTCAGTATTTTGAGCTACAGGTTACATTTGCATTTCATATAACAACATGTGTGTGAGAAAGAACTATACATACTGGCCTTGGAAAAATATTTAAAGTGTGGAAATTTGATGTATTATCTCTATCAATATTCTAATACCTATATAGAAATCATATACAAATATGAAAACTCTAAATCATGTGTATATATAGATATATATATATAACCAACGTATGTATAAAACAGGGGAACATAGAAGACAGAATATTGTTATTATGCACTGAAATAACAAATTAAAACTGTTAAAGCAGCAAAGCAGCCCTGATAGATCCAGTAAAAATTAGTCAGCCAGAGCATATTTTCCACTGGAAAACCCTGAAAGTATTTTAAACTTTGTTGTCATTTTGCTAAGGCAGGAACAGGATAACAGTAACAGCTGAAGGACAGCAGTTCCCAGAGGGAAGGGTAGTAATAATAGTCAGAAATTTTACTGCTTCTCATGGCAGGACAAGTAACGTCACACAACTGTTCAAAGTGATTTCAACTAATCTGCTTGATACATTGAGCCAACTTTGGGAGCTGCTCCATAGAATTTTTTAGGGGCTAGTTGCTAGAGAGTGGTGAGCATAATGCCTGACCCAAACAGAAACTCAGATTAGTAGTCTTAGTAAGGATAAGGTAAAACCCCCCAACAAAACACAACCCCCAGTAGGCTCATAATTAGACTATGTTTTTGCTTTCTTCTCTCAAAAAATTGTTTCACCATCTACTTTAGAAAAATCTTTGTTGGGAGGTGAGATTTTTTATACTGCTCTAAAGGCAGAAAGATTTCTCTAATCTGGAGAATCTTGTGTCATCTCAGATTTCATGTAGCAACAGAAAGGAAATTTCTTCTTCACCTCCTCCTAAGTGTTTCTACCACAGCGTTAGAAAACAAATTACATTATGGGAAGCAGTAGAGAGAATTCAAAGGTGTTGAACTAGAGTAGTAAATGAGTAGATGCTGACTAGAGTTGGATTTTTTTTTTTTCCTCATCTTTCACAAGCTTCTTACTGCAACTGCAAAAGTACCCATACATTTTGTGGACCATGAAGAAAACCCCTTTATTTATTATCAGCCTTATTGCAGATTTTTCTTTGCATAGCTTACACAGCAGAGAGACAAGGGAAAGAAAAAAGTATTCTTTAAAAATGGAATAACTGGAAGATATGCTCACAGATGTCCCCTTAAAATCTATATACTAAAACTTCCTTGTCAACTCTGCTTCTGACCAAAGAAAGGAAAAGAATTTCAAGCAAAATGTAATCAACTTCTTTCCAACTAAGCTGTGGTATGGTACTTCTCACATCTGCTTTTGTTTCTTTCTCTCATACAAACAACAGCAGAGTTGTGAACTATTTCTTAAGATGTCTATTTTCTTGATTTCAGGGAAAATGTCTTGGTGGTCTTGGTAATTTTATGGTGTCGTTTTCAGCCCTTCTTTCTGCCCTGGGGCCTTTTTAGGATTTCTGAGAAGCCCAGGAATGCCCTTTTCCCCTTCACCTCCTCCATGATCTCAAGTCATGTTTTACCACCCTCCTCATTCAAACAGTCAGACAATCAAAGCCACGGGGGTAAAAAAAAGAAGTGTCTTTGATGTAACCAAGTGTCTTTCCTGCCTTAGAATGATTGCTCTGCCTCTGCAGTACTTCCTAACCCCCTGGCCTGAGTGTTACAGTAAACTAATTTTTGGTTGTAATGAGAGACACATGTACCTGAGCTTAGAATAGAAAACTTAACGATGGGGAATGAAATTGAGGTAAGAAAATGACAGAATTAAATAATCCAAGCCCATATATACATACATACATACATGTTAAATTCCTTTTGGATACACATCATTTAAAATATGCTTTAAAAGTAATGAGGGGAAGAAAGCAGAAATTGTATTAATTATGTTTGTCTGTGTATACATGTTTATGCCCATTTCCACGTATATGTATATTTACAGTTAGCTATGCAGAATATCATCTTGACTGACCTACTTTCCAGTTGAAAACTAAACAAAACAAAGACAATGCAAAAAAATTCTGTCTAGCCAAAAGGCTAGATTACAGAAGGGTTTCTGCTTCTGGATAAAACAGAGACAAAGCAAGGACGCAATTAAACATATTTTTGGAAAAAAACCAAACTAAACCAAACCAACCAACCAAACCAAACCAACACAACAAAAATGAAAACCCCTAAAAAACAACCCCCCCTGAACATTTCCATGGTAAATTACTTAATCAAGTTAGAGGTGGAAATATGAGACTGCAATGGTTTGTATAAGGAAAGAAATCTTTTTATCTGCTTAGTAAAAGTAAATTAAAATAGTATGGCAGTATATGCATGCATTGTATGCAAGGCAAGCAGAATTAAACTCAGAACCTACTAATAAATAAATCATAAATGCCATACGGCAATTCTCCAATAATGATAAGTGATGAGAAATGTGGGGTTTTTATTTCCATCAAAGGGACTGTGCAACTGAAGTCTCCGTGCTCAGCCTGCCATCAGCCCCAGGGTAGCACTGAATCCTCAAAAGATAAAGGAGATTTTGGCTACTCTAATTCATTTAGAGGTATGGCCAGCTGAGATTCTAGTGTCCTGTATGTGATGATGTATCTTGGTACAGGTAATAGCACTTCATAGTAACATCTCTGTGATCTGCATTTCTACATTATGGGCTTAGGACATCCTTGATTTGCATAATTTTTTTTTTATATTTCTGCTTAGATGAAGATTTTGCTTCCCTTTGCTAGTTGTTCAGAATGAAAGTAATATCTTTTAAGCTGTTTAAACAGGCAATGTCTTGACAATTCAGATACGTGTATTGTGTTTAGGAAGCTTGTTTTAATAGGTACTGTAATTCACCAGAGAACAATAATTAAGTGGATTAAGAGACAAGAAAAAAAAAAGAATGAAAATTAAGGTGTAAATTTGACATATTTTTCTTAGTTGTGTTAAATACTACATATAAACAAACAGCTATTTTGACAACAGCGAGTTCTATAGTAGAAAATATTCTGTTCATAAATTAAGAATTCCTTTGATGATTAACCTCAATCACATCTCTACTACTTGTACATAAATGATGTTAGTAAATCATTAAAGCAGGAATGTGTTCACATACCATTTTCTTTATGGACAAAGGCTCCCTGGGGAGATTCTGGGATACCTTTCCAAATTGTGATTGGTTTGGGATAACCAGGGTCCATGGATCTCATTTCTTCACTGTACCTCCAGTAC
>VZTU01021709.1:431778-480520 GCA_013400835.1 Zapornia atra | reverse complement strand
TATGTGTTTTGTTGTGCTGAAATGCTCTAGGATGCTTCACAGGCTGCCAGTGTTTGTGGAAGAATTTGTCCCTTTTACAGTGATTGCAAAAAGAGCAGTGAAGCCATAGCAATTTGTGCCAGTTTTGAGTGAGGTGTAGGTGAAGGCACAAGGGTTAAACCAGAATTTAACCTGGTTTAAATCCAGGCCAGAACTGGTTCCCAAATCAGCCACAGGGAACTTTGTATTAATATCAAGACGTGTTTCTGGAGGTTGATTCTGTAGAGTTTTTTGGGACTCATTCCCATATCTCTGCAAGTTTTTAAGTTTAAAACCTGTGGGTATTAGAGCTCATAATGTAGGTTTTTTTTTAAATCAGCAGAATTTTTTTTTTGCTACCATTACTTATTTTGCTTACAAAATATGTTTGTATAAGTACATGTATATTGATCTAAAGAGCATTTTTTTTTTCCTTGTAGAAATTAAAGTTTAAAGCTGAATGGATCCCTTGATATTTGGAGCTTTTGACTTGCTATGTGTGTCTCTTACAATGGCTGCTACATGCGAAGTGCAGTAATAGTTCTGGAGATACCCTATTGCAGGATGTTTTCACCACTGCCACCTTTAAAGGGAAATTTACAACTCCTGTAATATTTGTCCTTTTAATTTTAAAATCCAGCTGAAGCATAATCCCAGGAGTGTTGTTTTGCTGTTGCAATGCAATCTTTTTCAGATGATACATGATTTAGTTGGAAACAAATTAGCAGCTATGCATGCCTAAAGAAAGCAATTTAATAAACAAGATTTTTGTAAGCCTAATCAGAATTGTAAAATGATACTTGGGAATCAGTTACATTATACAAAAGAGCTGGTGTGAATTAGGCATGTATGTGAATTCATGGTTTCCAATCATATTGTTCTCTCAAGTAATACAAGGGTTTTGACCTTCTGTCTACTGTTTCTTCTAATTTATTATTTAACTATTAAATGCTTTCAATCAATAATGAAAATTTCCACCCATAACTGTAGCTTGTTCTGGAGATTGATTTTAATTTTTATTCTAACTACTGAAGAAAAAACTATTTTCTAATACTTTAAATCACCTGCTGCTGGTGATTTGTTTTGTTCCTTTCCAGAAAGCTAGTTCCAAGCTCCTGATATTATCTGAGTTGATGAGGAAGATCATTATAAATGCAAAATAATCACAGGCAGGTACTCACCAAAATACAGTTGCTCCAGCTTTGCAGTATGGGTGTCTAGCCCCAGATTCATTATCTGTGTCTAGTTGACCCTTGGACTGAGCTGACATTGCTGGTATGTCTCTTAGCTGGGACAGTGGATTTTTGTGATGTTCTCACTATGTGATGCAGACACCATTATGGAACAATGGTAAAAAAAGCTGAACTGATTAGTTTCCAGGTAACTATTAATATTTTGTACTATTAACAACCAAAGTTAGGGTTGTTTGGGTTTTTTTTCAACCTCTACAGGAAACAGTTCTAACATAGAAAATATTTTACAAGAGAAGCAGTTTCTTGGCAGTTGAAGAAGTGATAGGGCTTCTGTTGGAGCTGAGTTTGCCTTCCAGTTATCCTGATCCTAAATATATCCTTTAGGAATTTCGCATATATTGGCTCTAGCTAGGGGCTTTCCCCTGTTTTCTTATTTAATTAAGACTGTTTCTCACCTAATTAAAAAAAAAAAAAGGTTAGGGTTGAAAAGAGAAAACACAGGATTAATAAGTAAGCTACCTTCTATGAGGCTAGAAACCAGAAAATAGAGAAAATCAGTGCTTTGCACTTCTTTTTAATGCCCTAGTCTGATACTGCTTGGTGAGAGTAGGGTGACTGGTTATTATTATGATTATTTTTCTTCCTTTTTCTAAGCTGCTTTTTCTCTTGGTATGGCAGAGGGATACAGCTCTTAAAACTATTTGGTCACCATTTCTCAGTGTGGCCAGGACTATCTGAACATCCTTAGTTGCAATCTCAAGTTGTGGCTATGGAGAACAACAGCAACTAACTGCTTTTGTTTGTTTGGTGGAGTTTTCCATTTTGTTTTCCTTTTATGCCTCTTCATCCTATTATCTATTTTGTAAGTGGTTCCCCCCTCAACTTGATTCATCATGAACTCAGAGACCTGCAAAAAGAAAAGAAAATTGTATAGGGTCTTCATGCCAAAGCAGCTTATACTGAATTCCTGTAAGAGTGGCAGTGCCCTTTGCGGAAAGGAGTGGCAGATAATCTTTGGCAGCAGTAGGGGTAAGTGTGAGAGCTGGGAGCAAGGGGTGAGAAGGGAAGAGGAGCTGTGTTTTCTAGAGTAGTATCTGCTGGATTCTAGTGTTATCTGGGCTCTGCTTTATTCTGGAATTGCATTCTGGTGTGGTCCGTTACAAATGCCAGTAGCAGGTATAACTCAGTTTTTGAAGAGCTGTCATTTGCTTTTTTTATAATAGTACAATCTCAGAGCATGGCCTAGAAACTTTAAATATGTTTCATTCAGGAGGGCTTGATGAAATCTAGTGCATAAGGTTAACTTGAGAAGTTGAGGCGCTTATTTTTGGACTTACCTTAGAAATAGGTCATTTTCTCAAAGGCATTATTTCTGTTTCAAGTGATGTAGCCGAAATGCAAGGTGTGGGTTTTGGTTTGCTGGCTTGTTTGGTTGGTTTTTTTTTTTTAAAAAAAGATGTTTCCAGACACCTTTTTCCTTTTGAAGTTAGGTTTCGGAAGGTTCAGAGTACCTTGTTACAGCCAACGATGAGATTTCTCCTTTCTAAAACCTTCAAGAGGTTTTTGGGTTGTTTTTTTTCTCCCTTAGCCTGCCTGTTTCTGACTGCTAGTCCTGTTTCTTCTTGATAATAACTGACATCGGGCTCCCCAAAGTCTTGACGTCTTGTTCCTTGTTATGAGTGCATATAATACTTGTTATTACGAGAGTGAAGACCCAGTCACAGAAAGGTGAAGCGTTGTGCTGGTGTTTGCATAGCAGGTCAGCTGCTGAGCCAGGAATAGCAGCCCTGTCTTATGACTCAGTGCCCTAACCGCTGGCCTGCACCGCCTCGCCAGAGCGCTGGTCTCTTCCAAGCATGTAGTAGGGATGGGGTGTGGAAGTAGCTACGGCGAGGATAGGAGCTTTGCTTCCAACTCTGGCAGGGCTTCGAGGCTTATACATAGCTTAAAATACTGGGGGAGGAAAAAAAGCTTTCTAAAGGAGCTCCTAGGTAAGTCCGATAAAGTTACGGCTTGCTTGCTCTGTTTAAAGGCAAACAAAAAAATAATCGAGTTGAAAATAGCTTTCCAGAAGGCTGTGGATGTGGGGAAAAAAAGTTCTACGTGTTTGAAAGTCAGACTCTGCTCTAGAAAGAACCTTAAGAGAGGCCTGTGATTAAATCTTTTGTATATTCAACAACAAACTCATTTTATGCAACCGCAACTATGATAAAATTGAATTAAATGAACCTGCCTCTAAGAAAAGAGACTGAATAGCTGAGTAGCGCATTATTCACTGAATGGCAAACGGGGAGGCTGGCTGAAACGGCTGGGAAATGGTTTTAACATTCTACTGGGCTAAAGAGCAATTCTGTGAAATCACTGTATTTGTTTCCCCCCTACCTCCCCGCCCTCAATTTTTAAATAGCAGTGCTCTTCATACTGTCAGAATTCAGTGTTGTGACACCCCTACTCAAAAGTTATGACAGCAGTGTAATGACAGCTACTGCCTCTTGAGAATCAATCAGGCAATTAATTTTGTAAATGAAATGCTGATTATACAAAGCTTCACATGAGAGGCCCAGTGATTAAAATCAATTTAACAAATTGTTTCAGGTGGGACTTGATTAATAATTTGCCATAAATGCTGAGGATATATGACCAGCATACCTTTTTGTGTGTGTGTTAATATAGAACTATATATAACGCTTGGAGTGGAAAAAATCTGCAGCTAACTGTGTGTACTGCTGGCTGATGACCTAGATGTGATTGGTTAATAACTTTTTGTGGGTACACTGTTCTCCCCAGTGTCCATAATGTCACTTCCGTAGCTAGCACGCTCTCTCTGGCAATTAAGTACATCTAACCTTTAATTTTATTTTTGCTATTAAAGCCAAGTAACTGAGACGGTGTATTCAGATATGCCTGAATATTTACTAGGTTTAGGAAGACTTTTTTTTCTTTAAAATTTGTAGTGAATGTGGGATTTCTTTCACTTATTGCCCCCCTCCTTCTGTCACTAATTTTCAGGACTCTCTGCTTTTTCCCCTCCTACTCCAACACTTCTCTGCAGGGAGCCTTCCTGCAGAGCTCCCCTCGTTCCATACGAGGCTGCTCTCTGCTCCTTGCCTGACGGTCACTATTTTTAGTACATCCTTTTCTGTCCATCTAACCCTGTGTTTGTGTAAGAGCTGTACAAAGTAGGTAAGGGAATTTCTTTTTTTTTTTTTTTTGAGTTCCAGATGGCAACCATGCACAGAGAGTGAAGGTGTTTACTTGTCTAGGAAGCTGAGAACCTCATTGCCAGACAAAATAGAAGTAACTGGTATTCTGGGTGGGGCTTTTCTTTTTTTAACTTACAGTTTTCTGGGTTTGTGAATGGATTTTTCTCTTCCTTGTTGAGCTGTAGTGTTGACTGCTCAGGAGGCCTTAGGGCTGTGAGACATCCTCTGGTGAATCTAGTCTGAGAGCTTTTAAGATACGATTTTCCCTTGCTACCTGCCTTGCTCTCCTGCTGTGAGTTACTATTTGAGTAGCATAAATGATGGACTGAGAACTGTGCCCATGTCTCACTCTGCAGTGCCAAAGCTATTGTATTGGTACAAATTCATCCTCCTACATGGACAGTTTTAAGTTCAGAAGTAGCTAAAGTATGGTCATGATCTGGCAGCAAGTAGGAAAAGCACCTGGAATCAGTGGCACGTTGTATGGTCACAGCTAGATTTGCTAGAAGACATCTGTAAGAACCCCTAAATTCTGTTGCACTAGAAATCACTGCTAACTTGCTGGGAAGCACTTTTGGTAGGACAGCAGAGCAGCTTCTGCAGGCCTAGAAGAGGTGGTCCCCTCTGTATGGAGCATCCAAGTTGGAGAAACCAGATATAAAGACAGGAAGATAATTTCTGAGTGCTCCTGGAAGAAGCTTGGGATTAGGAAAGCGGGTTGCAGAAGAAGGCTGAGTGTTCAAGTGTGATGGGAGCTTGACTTCAGAGCAGTCAGGGTGTTTATTACCCATCTGTCAGTTGGTGGCAGTGGCAAAGGCAACTTAAAGGGCAGCAGTTCTGAGCAGTGTAGCCATGTGAACTTGTCAGACAGAGAGGATTGTTGTGGCCATCGGGTGTGATAAATGTGTATAATTGCTTTTTGATGTTGTCTTAACCTCTGCGTGCACTTGTAGTGGCAGCTTGGAGAGGTTAGTTGTGCCTACTTCATTGCAAACAGGCTGCTTTGCTTTGCTGTGTTTGTAGTGATTTGTTTTCAGTAGCCATATAGGTGTATCTATCTGCAGAATAATAACTAGGGAATGGCTGATGCACTGACCTTCCAGTTTTCAGGCTGTGTGAAAGAGGACCCAGAAGAAAATAGGAGAACAGGGATCCTTTACCCCCACCACGCAGAGACACTTGCTTGTAGAAATACCTGTAAATGTTCTAGTGGAGTAGTAGTTGATTTTTGGTGGGGCATAGCTTTGGTTTGCTCTTTGCCTTTTTTTGATTACTAACTTTCTGTTTTGAAACAGAAAGTCAGCTGAAGTCAGACAGTATGCAGAGCCTACAAGACAAGGAAAATTGCAATTTTTGTTAAATCTCTGCTAGAACCTCTTCTTCATTCACTGGATTTTCCTTCATTGTAGGCTTGTGGTGAACTCGGCTCTTTTGCTTATTTTTATTCCTTGTCATGTTTGTGCAACTGATGTCTTAATTTGAATTTTAGTAGAGTTCAGACAGTAGACTTCCTACTTAAGGAAGTATGTGTGCCAGCCACCTCAGATCTTAATATTGATGTAAGTCAGAATTTAATGCTGTACATTAATACTTCTTTAATAGTTGTTTGCATCTTTCCTAAACGAGCATTTAAAAAGCATGTAATAAGCGTTGTGTTTTGATACGCTCTTGTGTAAAAACATTGGCTGAGGAGTCCTTGTGCATGTTCTTACAAATGATGACATTATCTAGGAATGGATTATCTTCTCCCCAGTTGCGTCCTCGTGCCAGCTGTGTCATTGTATTATAGTGAATACTTGTGATTATCTCTAGTGATAAATTTGTAACTTGGTGCCTGACCTAGAGCTGAGAGCTCCATGCCCATCTTTCTTGGAATGTCGGTAGCTGGTTGTCAGCTGTCTTTATTATGAGGTTTCAAGGCTTTGGTATTAATAAAGAGGGTTTTTTTTGGCTGGGCTTTTTTTTTTTTTTTTTACATGGAGACAGAAGCTTCGGCTGCAGATCAGTGAATAAACAAAGAGTTATTGTAGTCAGTAGCTCTAGGAGTTTGAGGGCAAGCTTACTTGAGAGTGTTGAGTTCATGTTGTTTTGTTACAGGCGCAGATGACGTAGCATTAGTTGTCGGGATGTGATGTGGCTTATAGTCCCTTTAAATTGCAGCATTTGCTGTTGTCAGCCAAACCAATGTTTCTTTTGGTTTTTTTGTTTAAACAAACAAAACACACTTTCCCTTGAAGAGTAGTTACATATCATGAATACTCTTGCAGTGAATTGCTCTGCCTGCCTTGGGTAAGAGTTCTGTCATTGCATGTGAATCGCACTGCGACCTTTGTAAAGCATCTCCTGCTCCTCCCTGCCTCAGACTCTAGTAGTGGGGTTCTTTATGGCATCTTTAAAGGTCTAAGATATATTTGGTGACTGTGAACGGCATTGTTAGTATTCATAAATGTCTTTCAAATAAAGATTTTGGTGTTAGAAGTGGAACATACTTTGATAACTTAGTGTGTATGCGATGCATACCTAACATCAGTAATGTCTTAAAAGGAAGAGCTGATAAAACTTGGTCCTGCTGCTTCTCAACTTAGTCCAATGTGCGCCTTGCCTCAGATCTGAGTGGAGATGAGGTATCTGGGAAGAAGGCTGGCTAAATGATAAGGGAAAACGGTAGTGTTTGTTTTCTCTCACTTCAGAAAAGTTAAAATTGAATTGCCAGGTACTTTAAGTTGAGGTGATTTATTTGATTACTTTGACTAGGAGGAGAGCAGAAGCGGTGGTGATCCTGACTTCACAAGTGAGAGTAGAAGATTAATTTTTCTACCCCTGCTTACAGGGGGGATGTGGAGTTCATGCATTCTCTTACACCAAAGATTAAAAAAATAAAGCAGGTAGCAGAAGAAGATTGTCAGTTACTATTTGTAGGCAGTGTAGCCTTTCTGCACCCCCCCTTAATGGTTGGTCTGTCAGCCTAAAGCACAGGAATGAAACCTTGGCCCTATTGAAATCATTAGCAAACTTTCCATTGGGTGTTTTAATGTGCTCACAAGGCACACAATAGGCGAGGACTTGGGAAACGCTCTGTTCTTACAAAGCCTGATAGTACATGTGCAAATGAATCCGATACTGACACAAGATAGGTGCTATAATAAAGGGCTTATGAATTATAATATTACTGTGGACTGAAGCAAAGCAAGAGACTGAGGTATTTTGAGGAACTGCGGATCTATGCAAAGTTTAAATGAAATGCAGCAAGTTGAAGAGGAGGTGCAGAATCAGAAGCAAAAGGCCAAATCCATTCAGGCTTGCCTGGCAGAATATGGCAGTAAAAATAGCATGAGCAAACACTAGCTAAATTGGTAAAAAAAGTAATGTGTATGTTGGGAGTAAAATAGCACTAGAGAAAAATTGGACCCTCTGTAAAGGAAGTTAAAGGAAATAAATGGATATTGATGACTGCAATGAAACTAAAATAAAACTAAAAAAGTAATTAAAACTTTCCAGTATAGAATGTAATAGAATTAAGTAAAGGTATGGAAGATGCCATCGTTCATGGTTGTACATGTTCACTGGGTTTTAGAAGGATGTGATGGAGTTACAGCAGTGTTGTTATTTTTGGTGTTAGGGAACAGGTGTGGGGGGGGTTGGTTGTTGGTCCCTACAACACAGAGGTTGATACTCGTCATAATCATCCTGTCACACCAACCTTGTCTTTTGATAACTGTTGAAACCAATGTTAAAGAAAAAAGTTGAACTTAAATGTTAAAGGAACTTTCAGGTAAGATTACAATAATGTGTTTTTCAACTAAACTCCTTCTAAGTAACTTTTGAAAACATTGTGGATGGAAGAAACTTTCTATAAAAATAAAATTTAAGTTTCAAAGAATGCTAAAGCTGAAAACAGCATGCATTAAAGTTGGGAAAAGTTATAATTAAATTTTTACCCCCAATGTATGGGGAACATAGTATGGGGTGAGCAGCTGTTTTTTCTTTCTGTTAAATGTATGGCCCCAGGTCTTTCTCTCCATATGCTGTTCTGAAGACAAAATTTATTCTTTTGTTAGAGAGCTTTCTGTGGTATTGATCACAGTCATATTAAATTCTAAAATCACCTTTCTGGTGAAGAGATGATCTTTTTCTCTCTGTTTTGTTTTTTTTTTTCCTTTCCATTTTTACCATTGGTGAAACTGAGGCATTGCTATAGGAAGTTTAAGTGTCCTGTTTGTGATGGCTGTATGTTAAACTTTCTGGAACATGACAGCTTCTGAAAACACCTTCTAAGCACGTCTCATCAAATTCAGAAGTAGTTGCAGTTGTAGATACGCAGCACTTCCTGCAATTTAAATCCCATAACTTCAAGCCAGGATAGGAGGGACTGTGGCAGATGCAGAGATAGACTCCACTTCTGCTTGAGCATCGTACAGCTACTGTAATAGTAAGGCCATCTTCGCCTTTGCTTGGGACCCTCTGAGTGAAGCATTTGGTCCTGTATCACACAAGAACCCCCACACTGCGCTGCTGCCGAGTGATCTTTCGAGCAGGCCCACCAACTGCCTGCAATGCCCAAAGTGTGCCCGTGTGTTTAAAAACCGATGAGGTTTGTAACTGAGAAGGAGATATGTTTAATGTTGCAAGCACAGACTTGATTCCAACAGCTCTTAACTTCTGCAGTGGTAATATTTCTTAAACCTGGAGAAGAGCTAGCTATTTGAGTTTATTTTGCTTTGCAGAAATATGTTGACAGCCACTGAGTCACTGGTAGATGTCTTCACCTTTAGCTGCACTTGCATGGGTGATTGGGATCTAACCTGAAGGTAGTCAGAAATAGCAGTGGTGAGTTGCCACCCTCTATAGGGACTGGCCAGTGAATGGGATGAGATTCTCCAGTCCTAAAGATGATGAGAGGACTCTTCTGTACTGCTTATTTTTTCCCAGAGGCCTTGGAGGAAGAAGGGAACAGGCAGCACTGACAGCTGGTGTGGGTGTCTCTGGGCTGTCCCAGTAATTTGCCTGGGGGGATTTACTATTCTCTGTCTAGCCCTCTCATACTCAGTATCTCCAGTCCTTGATCCATATGCCTGACTTGCAGGATTCACAGTAAGATCTGAGTACGCCCAGGCCCATTGTTACCCATCCCCATGACCACAGCCCCCTCTGTTTCAGCTTTGTGTGAATTGCTTGCAGACTGGAGTTACAGCAGTATCTTGGGCTCTATCTCTCTGCCTTTCTGAAGTGGAGGGATGTCATCTGAGGGAAAGAGGAGCAGATAGAGCTCCTGGACAGGGCAAGACGGCAAGGCTGTTGAGAAGGGAAGGAAGGATGAAATGGCAGTGAGGCTCACTCTCCCTCACTCCCATACAAAATACCTCTACTGCGTGGAGGTCACTAGTCCAGAGGACAGAGACTCTTTTGGCCTGTATCGTGTCACCTCCTGACCTTGTATCCTCCTCTTCCCTTCAACTCTTCCTGCCCCACTTCTGTCTCTGCTGCTTTTTTTAACCCATTGTCCCTTTCTCTTTATGCGGCAAATCCGAGACTGCCTCTGTACACCTTTTAACTCCTCTGAAGTCTCACTGTGCTGCTCCCCTGCTCCTCACAGTCTCGTGGATTCCAGGCTCTCTCCATTGACTGGAGCACACACCTTGCCTTTCCCAAGCATCTGATGTCACCCTGGCAAATTAAAATTCTCTGTCCCAAAGCATGGTATTCAAAGAGGTATTTTTAAGTGTTTTATGTAAGAGCACAAACGATGTATTTTTCTGTGACCTCATTCTAAGACATAGCTGAACTGTTTCTGCTGAACTTTCCAGAGAATTTCAGCCTCAGGCATACATATGGCCTGGAAAATTTCAGCCTAAATGCTTGAAGTTTGGCAAAGTTTATATGCACCTGAATATAGTCTTAATAATGGAAAGTGTCACACTGTTATAGCTGTGTAGCTATCAGTGTTGTTTACCATTATATTTAAGTGTTGGATGCGGAACAGAAAACATTACACTCAAAACAGATTAAAATTAAATTTGACTAAATGTTGTTATTGAAGTTGAGACCTGGAAATAATACCCTGAAACAGAAGATGGTGGCAGTGAACAGTGCTGTTGGGCTGCATGAGAATCTAATGGAGGAAACTCAAGACTTGCTTTGAACAAGGATTTATATTTAGGAAGGGGAATGTGACAGGTGATGCACAGAATGAGTGTTAAACTACGGAAGTAAATGTAGATAAAGTATCTTAGTATATAGGAGGAAATATTATTTGTCCCCTGAAGCCCTGTAAGGAGGGAGTCCAGGTCATCTGCTGAACCTTTGTGTCTGGGTTGATCTTAGTTGAGCGTGGTGAGAGTGTGTGATGGCCTAAAAAAACCCAACCCAACACTCTTGTATTCTTTTATTTTTATGGGTCAGGTGGCCTGAAGTGGTTGGGGAACTGTTGGTTTTGAAAAGTATGAAATATAAATAGTAAATTGCCCAGGGACGTTTAGTGGTGAAAAACAGAAACTTCTAATCTGACCACAAAGAAGTGAAGTAATAAGGGGAAATTTGCTGAGTAATACTTGCCCAAAATTAGCAGGGTGTGTGCAGTTTGCTGTGGTGGCAGAACAGGGCACTCCTGAAGGGGACAGAGGTGTCGCGTGAGGAGGTGGTTATCGTTTCCACCTCCACAGTCGTAGTGTGTCCACATTCGGAATACTCGGTTGGTTTTGATGATGTTGCTGTCAAATGGGTGTCAGTAAGGGTGTGGGGAGAGCCAGTGAAAAGCTTGAGAAGGTTTCAGCTATTTACTTGCAGGACAGAAACAGTAAGAACGAGGTACAGTTCATTAAGCAGTGACTTTGCAGAGCACGCACCTTGTGTGTACAGGCACAAAAAGCTGTGGCGTGTTAGTGGTACAAACAGCAATAATGAGAAGAAATGAGAGGCGTGCGGAATTCATTGTCATAACAACTGTTATATTGGAATATAATAGCCAAAAAGGACTTGCAGAAGCCACGTTACGTCGGCTTTAAAATGAAACTGGTCAGCAGGGCACTGCAGGAATACATGTACTGAACGTGCCACAGGAAGGAACCCTGCTCCTGGTGGGAGGGTGGGCTGGCTGAATGAATAGGTCTTTTTCCCTTGGGGGGGAGGGATATGTCTCTTTTCATGAAGACGAGATTGTGATAGGTTTTTTAAAAGCTTCCTTCCCCCGCCTCCCCCCTTTTCTTCCGTGAATATAACCGGCACTCAAGAATTAAAAAATAGATGTCATATTAACAATACAGTGCTGCGCTTGACAAAGTATGATATTTTTTCTGGTTCAGTTAGCCCTCAGTAATAAAACATGAGAGTAATACCACACAATAGTTGACACCCGTCCTGAAACTGTTACGGTGCTTGGTAAGTGCTGCCAAAAAGTCTAAAAATAAAACTTCCCTGCCTTGCCCTCCCCTCCCCCTCCATCAGCTTGGATTTTCTGAGGTCTGTTAAGGAAGCAAATAAACTTTCATGTAAAATGTGGGTTATGACTTGCCTTATGATCTGGAAACCTGTTAATGCACACGATAGCAATATGAAAGTGCTGAAATACAGCGTTCTGTATGCACCGTGCTTCTTGGAAACTTTCTTTTTCTTTCTACTTTCCCTTTTTTCCAAGGTAAGAAAACAGATATTTTCTCAAGGTTAAGAGGCTCGTGCACTACTTGCGTCCTCTTGGTAGAAATGGTTTTCTTTATGTTCACATGTTAAAGCCACCAATTATAATCAGTTTACAACAGTACACCGAATTATCCTTGTTAAGCAGAAATCTCTTGAGCAGTTACCATACCTGCATTTTCTGTAGTTAAGAGACAACCTTAAGTTTGAGTGTAAAGTTGTTACAATTTTTCCTTTAAGTGCAGTGGAAATCCCAACCTCACCATTCAAAAAACCTCAGTTAATATGAGAGCCAGAGTATGGTACTTTGTTCCTAAGTCAGTATTTGGTGTAGGAAGCATTGAGAAAACACCTGTATCGTTTGCCCGCAGCGAGCGTGACTACGAGGACCTTTTTCTTTCTGCCTCTTACAGTGTTTCTTTGCGTGTGTTTTCACAACAGGGCAGTCCGATGGATCCGATGGTGATGAAGAGACCTCAGTTGTACGGCATGGGCAATAACCCTCACTCTCAGGCGCAGCAGAGCAGCCCCTACCCCGGGCAGTCCTACGGCCCTCCCGGCCCCCAGCGCTATCCCGTGGGAATGCAGGGCCGAGCCCCGGCAGCCATGGGAGGAATGCAGTATCCACAGCAACAGGTTTGTGCAGGAATTTTCTGCGTTGCTTTGGTTTCCCTCCTCTCCTTCTCTTCCCTTCTGAAATCGGTAATACCAAGGATGCAAGAGGGGGGAAAAAAAATCCCAACTGTGAATAAGTATTTTTTGTGCAGGAGGGTTGAAGAGCTGTTTAAAAGTAACATTATGTTGACAGCAGGAATGTTTTCTGAAACACTGTACAGTCAGGAAAGAGTTTGTTGCTTATATCTTTCTGGACAGAGAAGTATGTCAAATGCCATCAGTTCTCTTTGTTTTCCCATTGACATCATTTAACCTTGTCTGGTTTTTGGTTGTGGATTTATTTTTTTTTTTAATTCTTTCCCTCTGGCTTGGATACCTGTAAATATAAGATGAAAACCTAGAGTTGATGTCCATGCAGCAAGACAGGTGTTGTCCAGTGCACACAAGTGTGTTACATGCTTACATTAGCTGTTTATTGTGGTGTGTTTGGGTTTTTTTTTATTTTCCTCTCTCCCTTCTGGTAGCATTCTGTAGCTTTTCCTACATCTGTCCCTTTACCAAGGCTGTCAGTGTAAGAATCTCCTTTTATCTACTTGAGATTTCACTGCTGATGGTGTATCTTCTGCCTTTTTTCTACCCTTTTAAAGAGGGTCCATGCTAATGTTTGTGCCATGTACTAAGGAAGATACAGTAGCTTTCTATAGGGGATGATAAACCAAGGCTGTCAAGAAGTTTTGCTTTACTGTTTTTTGGGTGGTTTTTTCTTTTTTGTTCAGGAATGTGAGCACAGGCAATGGGAGCTCTATACTTTGCTGTCAGCACAGCAGAGTAAGAACTTGATCATTAATAGGAAAGATTTGTTTTGTGCAATTGACTAGTGTCAGATCAGGGTTTTGCATATTGTTAAATATGGAGGAGAATATAAAACTTTGGACTCCCTGATAGATAGGTGCTTGGCTAATTCTTGTTATCACCCAGACACCAGGACAGGACGTTAATCAGGTTAATCAAATAAATTTCAAATATAGTGCTTGGGTGAATAGTACCACTACCAAGAGTCTTCATTTTCACTCTTCTCTGTTGTTAAATAGATACTTAGTTGTAAGGAAGAGACTGCTTAGTTTAGAAATGTCAAACAATATGTTTGGTTGCTGGCTTCAGACAGCAAAGCATTTTGTCAGTCGTAAAAGGAGGAGAAACTGAAAAAAGGAGGCTTTATTTTCCTCTGTGTGGCTGTAGCCAAAATGAAGTTATTAAAACATATTTTTAATTTTAAAATGAGTTATTCTGCGTTATGTGGAGATGAGTGGTGAATTTTCACTTCATTTGCTAATTGCTCAATAATTGTAAATTACCCGTCAGCAGGCAGTGACCTGGCACGGCGATTGGCTGCCGGCCCTATCCGTCTTCTCCCAGCATTAATGTAATTGGCTGAGCAGCAGCACAGTGCTGAGCACTAATGCTCTTTGGGGAAAAAAGTGAGAGGATAATTATGACATTGAATTTTTATTGAACGGACATCACCACCTAGGCATGATTTTGTTTTGGACAGCCTCCAAAGCTTCGTGTGTTTGGTTTGTGAACCTCTAATGATCTGAATCCAGTTCTTTTCATATTGCTCATATATTACCACCTTTCTACAAAGGATTAAAATGCAGGAATGCAGGTTTGTAAATTGAATTGCCAACTTACCAGCTGAGTGGTAAGTTGTCTTTGGCACAGGATGCCACAGTTTGATTCCTGGCTGGATTTTTACTCCTGTGACATGAATATTAAATAAGGAGAGCCAAGCTACGCTTGTTAAAATTGGCTGTGTAGCATGCATGTACTTCTAGATATAATATATATAAAATAAATAATACTGCCAAAAATTTCAGAAGATGAATCTCAGCACTTTCTGAAAATTGGAGTCCTTTACAGTGTCACATTGAATTTATCAAAAGCATGAGGCACTTCCGAAAACTTGGATCAGTGAAATACTGGGCCTTAAAACATGTACAGTGCTGAGATGTAATTAATGTGCAGAGAGAGCATTGGGTAGATGGATTATGAGGGTGGAAGTGCCACACCGTAGGAAGGGTGGGAAACATCGGTGGCTGTTCTTATTTCAAGTTATAGTCTGCTGTTGCCCAGAGATAGCTGAGGGTGTCAGTTCTGTTTCCCTGGATGAAATGACGAGGCTTTTTGTTAGCCTGGGAATCTCTTTGGATTTTGAAGAAGACCTTGAAATGTTAGGTCTGGCTCTTTGTCAGCAAGTGTTGTGGCTTGAGGTTAGAACTATAGGACTTGACAGATTTTAACTTGCAGGCTCTGCTGCAGGATGCTGCAAATGAAGAAATAAAGATGAGAAACAACACCCTAAAGATCCAGCTAAAATTAATGGAAGTGGTAGAAATGAAGATAATTGCCTAGATGTAGGTAGCTGGGCTGTCATGTTGCAGCAGAGAATAGTGTGTTCCAGCCTGCAGCCCAGAGGTGGAGGAGAGAGCTCGTGGGAAGGGAGGCCTCTGGCATAAGCAGCAAAAGATTAAAGAGGATGAAAAAGATTAAGTACTATCAGGAGCAGTCATTCTGCGTATATGCAGCACGGATGTCAAGCATAGTCTGCTAACCTGTTGAAAAAGTGGTATCTGTGCAGTGCTGTGGATGTTCTCTTACAAGTGCTGTTTGGTCTAGGTGTGCTTGATACCAAACAGGAATGTGCAGATACACCCCCAAATTTTCTTAACATTCTGTGTGGAAATTGCAGGATGTTGAAGAGAGTACAGAAAATATGGGATGTGTTCTGTGACATGGCTGCAAATGATACTGCGAAGAGAGAAACCAGATCTTCTAAGCATTTGGGCTTGGAACTCATCTCTTGTGAGTTATGAATGACGAGCCTCAGGACAAAACGCTAATAGGCCTTGTATAAGGGGCAAAATACAAAGTGTGGACAATTTCTATGCATTCCTCACTAACATAACTAAAGGTAAAGGGGTTGAGGTATATACGTGAGCACATAGGCTAGAGAGGTAGAACTGTGATGAAGTACATAGTAACCTCTTTCTTTTCCAATGCTTGACAAGAGATCCATATTTCTCGTGTCAAGATGCTTGATAGCTTTTCGTGACAAAATGCTAAGCAATTCGAAGAATGCTGCCACATTTTGTCAAACTTTTAAGGGCAGGTCCAGTTAACTCAGTGTGAGCTGACTGATTTGAGTAAAAATGTCTTAACTGGTTAGGAGATTAAAAATAAAATTATTCTGCACCTGTATAAAAGTGGAAGTATGAGAAAGGAAGGCATTGCTGAGAGTTATATACTGGATTTATAGTATTGCAGGCTTAACAGCGTATGTCTCTTCTGTCAGTAGGCATAAGTATTTATGGTGAATGAATTACTTACAAAGAGATTTTTGTGATGTTAGGAAACTTTAGGGGTTTTCATCTCTTTTCCCGTCCTCTTCCAGTGGGAGGGGAGGGAGGCAGGGGAAGGCTAGGAGCGAGTTGACCTGTGCCTATGTTGTGTTTCGATCACATTGAAATCTGACAAGTTGCAACAAAGGCAGTGTTTGCATCCCAAGGTTCTAAAATGCTGGTCTCGCATGTAAATCTTAATACTGCTATCTCACCATCTCGTGTGCTCTCTCTGCTGGTTTGCATGCGATGAACGTAATTTTAGGATTACAAGCACTCCTCACCCAGGACTGTAGCGAGACCACAGTATGTATGTAAAAACAGAAAGCAGAAAAACATACTTTCAGGTTTAACTTTCGGTTGCTAATCTCTTCGATGCTTCTCAGAATTACACGGGGGTGATGTCAAAATTGAAAAGCCTAATAGGCGGTGTTCTCAACAGCTGCAAACTGGAGCTTTGATTTTGCAATATATTTCACTATAGTGTGAGCAGTAAGATCTGAATATAATTAGCTGCTTTTTCTCTTCCCCAGCCCCTTTTGGATCTCAGTCATTCAAGTGACAGTGCCCTGATCAGTTTGGCTTTGGTTAGATTGCCCTGTCAAAATGTTTCTGTAATTTGGTGCTGTAGGAAAGCCTTCTGCTGCTATCATAAATGTGTTTGTTTTTTTTTTTTTTTCTAAAACTAGAAGTACCTTAGATTATCTATTAAAGTAAGGGGTTTTTTCTGCCATTGTCTGATGATGTTGCTTTTACATGTTGATAGCATGTAATGCTTTATTTTGTGCTGAATTTCATTAAGCTGAAAAACCGGCTCCTTGAAATACCCACATAAAGGTATTGGAAGCTTTTGGCAAAGTCTGAAGGCTTGGATTTATGAAAAAGTTTGAAAGAATTGAATGGTGTGATGTGCCTGTTTAATCAGATGATCACTGCTTAATTGATTTTTTTAGGATGCATTAAAATTCCTTGTGGACTTGATGGACTGGAATAACAACTTATTGTGTAAATAGGATCATGTTGCTATAATGCATAGTAAATTCTTTATGAAAGATGGCTGTGTGGGTATGTAGGATAGCCATTCCCAATAGCTGTTTAAAATAGGGTATTTCAGTACTTTTTTTGTTTCAGTACTGATCACGCAGTTGTCTTAGTGCCCTGAGCCTGCTTGCAGTAAGTAGGTTATGAGGCTTGAGTCTCTCTATTCTTTCTCCTTTCTTTGCAATATAAATTTGTCTAACCATCTGTCCCTTTAACATTTTTAATATTCTTAATTTGCAGAACTCAAAAGTAAATGTTGTCGGTGTCCTTAAAGTTTTAAGAGGAGAATAGTAAATATTTGGAGAAAGATTTTTCCTTTTGTTTTCCTTTTTTAAATGTACAGATGATTTTGAGGATGAAGGAAAATGTGCTGCTTGCTTTCTGCCCTTTTTTTTTTTTTTTTAAGCCTCATATGGCAGGTTTCAACTTGGAGTAACTTTTTTTTTTTTTAGAGGGGCAGGCAAGTTGTAAAACCTCTGGGAATGTGCAGCAAGGATTTATTGTAATGGAAACTGCAAGTCAACCAGAACTATAGCAGCACCAGTGCGATTACCTCATTTAGGAAAGGGTTTACAGTGCTCGTATTGGGTAATGTCCCAGATTGGAAATGTCGAATTTACGCCAAGGAAATCAATTGGCTGTTGGCATGGCAGGTAGAGCTTTAAAGCTAGCAAACACAAATGTGTTTACTACTGGGTGGCTGGTTGTATGTGTTTTACTTTCTGATATAATTGTTATTCTAAAAGATTGAAGTATGCCAAGAAAGTCAGGCTTTTTCTGTAATGTTTTGCTCTGAACCTTTAGCTTAAAATGTGGTGCCTGTATGCAGGGAATACTAGTCAAGTAATATGTTTGTTGCCTTCTGTGTGTATAATTGCCCTCACCAGCTAGACAATATTGAATAGATTGCGATTTTTGTGCTCGTAAGCAGCTTTTAAGCACAGTTGATGTTAGTATTGGTTAAGGGGACAGGCACAGAAAATAAGCAGGGTTTTCATTTCTCCATTTGTTTTGCAAGAACAAACAGTGAATCAATGTGATTGAATCTCAGAAACAACTAGCAGAGGACAAAACACTGAGATGTGTTGCTTTTTTTTAGAGATTGACAGGAGTGTTTCATACACATAAAAAGGGAGTGTGTAGCTTTGATCAGCATGTGCTTCTGAAGTATGCTTTTCCAGACTTTAAATTATTCTTGGGAGGTGGTGACGGTGGGGTTTTTTGGTTTGGGTTGGTTTTGGGTTTTTTGGTGGGGAGGGGGAGGTGTGTGTGTTTATTTTGGGGGTTTGTTTATTTTGTTTCCTTTTTTTTTCCCCATGGCATTTAGTTGGAGCTCTCATGAGGAGATTATGGACCTTCTTAATTCCTGGAAAGCAGAAAGGTTCAAATTCTTAAAGCATTAATCTCTTCCCAACTTCCGCTTCCATTTAAAAACATGCAAACACTTTGAAAACAATTACTCAGTAAAATTTTATTTGAATGGTTTATCTGCCATCCTGTGAATTGCTATAAACTTCCAGGAAAAAAAAAAAGAGTCAATAAAACAAGTAGAGGAAATGCTTCCTGGAGAGTGTAAGGTAGAATACTTCATTTTATGTATCAGAAAAAAAGGATGAGAAGTCACAGCTATTTGTCTTCTTTGTAAGGTCATCTTTAAGAATGGATCTTTTGATGGTCAAGTGTTAACAATTGCAAAGAAAAGTTGCTGCCATTTGTCATGTAAAGAAACAGGATTTTTAAATTTCAGATCTAGGAAAATGCTAAATACAGTGCTTGTGCAGACTGTAGGAAACTGTTTAGAGTAGTTCTTTCTTTTGGGTGTACTAAGCCTCATTGACTAAATTGAAAAAAGGCTGCTTACTTTAGTTCATGGCAGGAGAAGGCTTTATGTTGTATTGTCTCCTTTAGAATTATCCCTTCTATTGAGTGTAATTCACTCTATAGAGGGAGGTGAGCACAGATTACAGATAATCACAGAATCAAATTTGACATAAGTTTGGGGTCTTTATGGTAGCTTAGCTCTTCATCTTAATGCCGGTCATCTGAGATTGTTTACCGAAGAAAATCCCTAAAGTAGCGGAATTGCATTATTATGGTAAATAGAAACATTTCGGGAGCTTCTATCATTTCTTTCAAACTGCGTGGAAAAAATGGAGGTTGAAAAGGAAAAAGAACTGCTCCTTCAGCCAGTGAGAGAGAGCTTGGAAATGAGACAGGGTCGGCGTTTTTCTCTCTTCAATTACTGTGTACTGATGTTCAGTAAATGCTAATTTTTACATCCATCCCCGAGTAAATGGCAGTCTACACATTTGTATAGAAAGTGCATAAGAATCATCAACGTAGTGTGCCAAAGAAAATGTATTTTCATTACTGCTAAATGATTGTACTTCAGTTGGAATATTTAATAACTGTAATCACATTTGTTGCTCTGCTTGGAAGTGGGGGCATGGGAGAGGAAGACGGGCAACCCCTCCCATGTCGGTGTTCAGAAGGAGGTTGCTGCTCAGGGAGCAGCAGTCAGTTTCTTGTTGAGAACTTGTTTGCTAGCCCTGTTCCCTGTCACGTCCACCCTGGAGTTGGGTGGGCAGTAGACTTTGGTGATGAGAAGTGGAGAGCAGAGGGCCTTGTTTGCTGCTTTGCTAGGAAGATACAAAATCACTTGCTTAGGAACAGCTCACTCTACGTGGCAGCGTTTATTTACATCTGAAGTAAAATAAGCATCTTACTTTTAAGAAAAGGTTGCTGCATTACTCTATTCAGCAGCTGCCATGTAATGACTGTGCCAGGAGGGTTTTAAAGTGTGGGTAAGGAATAATTAACTGTTACTCCTAATATTAGAGTAGTTTTCCCTTAATAACATCCATCAAAGAATAATTGGCACGCCAAACTACTGAAATGACATCCAGACCCATCATGCATGTGCATGTTAAAGTTTTTGTAACCGTACTTTCTGCAATGTCCCTGAGGGGGCAACTCAGCTATTTTTTTCTTTTTCTTTTTTTCCTTTTTTTCTTTCTTGAAGCCTTGTTATAAGTTTCTCAGAAGATACTATCGATTGTCTGTAAATCTGAACTTACTCAGAGGGAGAAAGGGAGTCAATAGCATTTGCTTTTTTATAAACAAGGAGTGTGTTTCCCACAGCTGAAAATAGGGCTAAAGATAAGAAGGTGAAACCTGCCTGACATCAGTGGGAAAGTTGCTCTGACTTCAGTGGAGCTATGAATTAATTTGGGGCTGTGTTGTCGGGGTTGGGTGACTTTAGTCAGTAACAGCGTAGGCAGAATCAGCCCCCTAAGTCAGTTGAAGACCATTTCAGAATGAGGCAGGTCAGTACCCTTCACTTGGACTCTGTGACAGAGTCAGGTAACTTTCTTCTTGGAACAATAGACCTTTGAAGAAATACCTGATGTTTCAATAGCTCAAGATTAGACTTATTGCTACCACTGGTTGTTTTTAAACTAACATCTATATTAGGTTTAGTTTCAGTAAAATTAAGTAAGAATTAGTTTTACAGCAGCATAGTAAGCACTGCAAATAATAAAAAGTTTTCCACATCTTTTTTCATGTAGTCAGTCTTAAATAACATGGGCCCCATGCAGTATAATGAAAATTTGCTTAGTGACCTGCTTCAGTTTTCGAAGTTTAATCACCCAACACATTAAGACTTCTGTGGAAGTAGATGAGTTATTAAATCTTTTTTTTTTTTTTTAAACAAAATATCTTAAATGTGTTTCAGACTATTCACATTCTCTGTAGGAAATTTTTTTTCTAAAACTCAAGTTTGTTTATATATTGCATTGTTCCTTACAACTCTACTAACTGGGGGCATATAAAAATCCCAGTGTAAATACTTTAAGCTTTTGGTGTTTTGTTGACTGATGAAAGAAAGGCTTAAGAACTTGAGGAATAACTTAAAGCTACAGCTCATTTAATTTTTGTAGGTTTTTATTCCTCTATTACCTTGCATGACCCCGTTTTTGGGTGCTTCTCTCGTACTTATGCTGCTTCTTCATTGCTATGCTGAAAATAGAACAAATGTGTTAAATACTTGCATCCTTGCTGATAAGTATTTGATCTTTGAATCTTACAATGTCTTTTGGGGGTGGGGAAGAAGAGAGGGGAGAAAATCAGTGTCTGTTTTACTACTTTGTATAATCCATCCTTTTCCTCCTCTTTTGAACGTTGCTTCTTAGTAATGCTTTTTGCATTTATGTGTTAACAAGGCGTATAATGGGTAATAAAAATAATAGTGACTGGATGGTATTAGAAAGCAGATTTGAATCTTAGATTGGAAAGTGGCTGAATTTGGCTTTGGTGTATACGTCAAAGGGATAAATTACGCTTGCCATTAGTTTGTTTCACAGTACAGTGATGAAGAGATTCCTGTGTATTTCTTGGCAAACTGTAATATAACTTGCCTTTTGAGACGAGAGTCCAATCAAAATAAACAAGGTTTATATAGTCACTTAGGGAAGATGTTGTTTTAATTATGGAAGTAACATTACTTATCTTGAGTGTCTGTACGTACACGTGTTTCACAGACCATGTTGGCAAACGTGTTTCACAGGACAGGTGAGCAAAACGGCCTTGTTCTTCTCCCAGGTTTGTCCTCTGAACTGTTCTGTGCAGTGCAAGGGGTGCTCAGTTAAAACATAGGTAGGAGCCCATGCCAAGAGCACAGTGAGCCAGTGCCCAGAGGAGGCAGGCAGGGCTGCTCAGCAAGGACCTCTGCTTTGAGCTCCTCCTGCCTAACTCTGCGGCTTTGCATGTGCTGTCCCTCCTGACTTTCCCAGCTGGCAGAACAGCAAATTGGTTTGTCTTTTGACTCTTCCACTGTACTGGAGAGTATTCAAAAGGACAGATGCAGATTGACTGGTTTGTGTTTTTTTCATTGGTTTCATTTTATTGCTGGTTGGCAAAACTGGAGAAAATCAGAGGCCAAGATATCCCCCTGCAGATTTGGGAAGTGTGTACTTAGTAGATTTACGTCCCTCTTACGTCTAGAAAGTTGTTCTAGGGAGGAAACTATTATTTCTAAAGCGGATCTGAAGTTCTGCAGAAAATGATACTTCAGACCTTGCGTTCAGCAAGGAAAGAAATCATACCTGATGTTGGAGAGCAGGAAGGTGGGTTTTCAGTCCTTTGAGGTGATGCTGTGAGAAATCCCATGTACCCTGCTCAAATTGAAGATTGTTTTATGACCTGAGTAAATTTGCAGTCTTAGAGCAAGTGGTGAAGAGCAGATTCAGTAAATGCTAAGACTGTGGGTACTTGGCCTTTCTTCTTTATTTTTATTGTATGCATTACAAGAAAAATAATGTTTTCTGATATTGCTTTAGGCTTATAATTCAGGGGTTACAAGAGGAGCATAACCAGAGAAAGTAATGGAAGAATATCCAGGAAAAGATCAGATACACTTTGGGTGTATTGGGTGGAGGCTTTTCTTTCTTTATCTCTCGTCTTCTGTCATCCCATTTTTGTCTTTCGTATGTAGAACTGACTAAAAATATGTTCCTATTCTTGGTGTGCATTAAGATCCTATATAGCAGAATAAAAACCTGACTAAATATCAGAACCCTGTGTACGTGTGAGTTGCTGTGTTCTTACTGGGGCTGCTTTAGATGCACTTACAGAAACTGAAACTTCTGCTTTCTGTGAAGCTGGGTTTTTTTTTTTTTTAAAGTTTTTAGTCCAGAAGATAAAAATTAGTTATTGTTATGAAACCTGTTTGTTAAGGCTATTGTTTATAAGACTGTGGAAAGATGCTTGCTGCGTGTAATGTTCTGCTTCGTGGAGAAAACATGTTTTTACTTGAAAAGTATTTTTCATACATGGACCTGATCTTATGTATTCCAATCCCAGCTGTGAGCAGGAATGATGGTCCTGAATGCTTCCCGCAGATTTTTATAAATAGAGAGAAAGGACAACACACTTCTGGCTTTTGTTAATCCTGTAGTAATAAAATGTTGCAAATGATAGCTTTTTAATGCATTGTGGTTTTCTTGGGTACTTGTTACTGTCTCAGGGATGCCAATTTTCACGAGGTCATTTGGCACTTGCAGTAGCATCTCTGAAAAGGGGAGGTGCGAGGTCTTAAATAATAGAGTTTGGTAAAAGGCATGGGAAGGAGCAGGGGAGGACTAGAGGAGCAGTATCAGCAGTGGCAATGCTGGTTGTACAAGGCATGATCATCCACTTCCTTCCTGCATGTCAATAAAAATGCAGGAGAGCACCTTTCTTGACACAGGGGTTGCTGAAACATCAGTGCTGTCTTTTTTTTGTAATACTCCTGTGGATGTTTTTGCACAAAGTGGTATCTGTCAGAGCTTGAAATATTCTTGCACAGTTTCCTTTGAACAGGTAGCATAGGACAAGTTCTAGCACATAGCTGCTTGACATGGGGTTGCCTACCACAGGGAAGGAATGCCTTGCTCACACGTATTTCAGTTGAAGTGCTAAGAACTTTGCCAGTTGTTTTGCCGATTACGTCCTGGGCTGTAAATAATTACTGAACTTCCATTTTGAGTCACAGCTCTCTTCCTTCTTTTTTCCCTCCCCCTTTAGAGGAAGACAGTAGCAGTGGGAAATATTGAGGACACTATAAGCGGTTTGTGATTAGCCTGGAGATATCTTTACAGTGAATGTAACGTAAATCTGCACGCTTTTATTGCTATACAGCCTTTGGTTTTGGAAGGCAATATTTGCTTTCAGTTGTTCATCTAGTAACGTGCCTGGTGTGGAGTATGTCACATTGCAATTGAAAACACATAGTGTGAACGGCTTACCTAAAGGATGCAATAAGAATACTAAGACTTAGTATCTTCCTTAAAGAGAAGCCTTTTGTTTGTTATTTTCATACAGTTGGTGAGAGACTGTAGCTGAAATTTGAACAGTGGCTGAAGAAAGTGTAGTCTTGTTTTCTTGCACTTGCTGGACTCCTTTATCTACGCTGTTAACATCTTGTTTTGGAAATTGAGATATTCAGACACCGGAATGTGATATGCTGTGAAAATCCCAATTGTGCTGAAAAAGGCAGAATGAGCTGTGTGATAGGGCCCCCTGAAAGGACCTGAATTCAGTCCTGTCCCATCATTTTTCCTGTGGTTGAAGTGTGTGTAAGCGCTTATTGGAGCACGCAGCGCACAACAGTACATTTGTGTGCGGCTGCCTTCAGGGATTTTTCTTGTCTCTTTTTTTTTCCTTTCCTTAAGATTCCCTGTCTTGGGGCAACTTTCTCCATTTAGCTGGAGTTGAAATGAGCCTTGCAAATACATTTGTCAGCTTAGGCAGAGGTGCACATGTCTGTCCTTATTGCTATGTTAGTATTATTAGTTACACACTTTATTTGCTCAGGGAAAAATAAGTGAATAATGGAAGCTCTGGATAGAGGTGTTATTTGGTCAGTCTGTCTGTACTCCCATCTGGGTGAGGAAACTATTGCTGGGGGGGATGCCTTTCTAAACCCTGTTTGTACTGGGGAGCACTGCTGCTAGCCATTACCTCTCCCATTGGTTTACAAGATTTTTAGTGAAATTTGCCCAAGGCTATGCTCTTGGTGTCAATTTTGCCCTTATGGCTGCAGTTTCCAACTGGAGACACAAGACTCTTCCCATAGGTGGGGAGTGCTTCCTCCATGGACAGCAGGAGAGGTAACTAGCCCAGCCTGCCATGACCTGTCCCTTGGTGGAGTTATTTAGCAGAGAACTGCAGTGCTGATCTGTCTCAAAGGTCTTCTTTCTGCTGGTGAGACAGGAGAGGTAAGCATCGTGACAGTAGGGCTGTGTTAGTATCTGAACCTGTGTTACAAAACAATAAATAAGTAGACATCTCGATGCAGTAGCCATTTAGATGGAGGTATGCTGTGATAACTATTGAGAAGAGTTACTGTGCTGAGTCTCCAGAAGATGGTGACCTATGGACACTTCCAAGTCTTAGAACTTCTTATAGGGTAGAAGAAAACCCACCTTTTCCATTTAGTGCAAGAAACAGCACCCTGCTCAGCTTCTTGCCCTGCCCCCCAGCTACATTGGGCTGCCTTGTAGGTCAGTTTTTGTGGAAGATTTCACATTGGCAACATAAGGTTTTGGTGCTAGTTACCCGGAAGCAGAAACTTTAAAAAAAAGTCTTTATCCGCTTGATGCTCAAAACCCCTTCTTCCCAATAAGCAGGACAGAAGCAGAGATTCTGTAAGTGATCTATTCTGTAAGTGACCTGCTGGTAGGGTGAATAATTCAGTGTAGAAAGCTGTAGTGGTTTGGAGAAGCTGGTTGGTGTTTGGAATGTGCAGGGAGTGTGTACTTGCTGGGGGACACTTGGGCTTGGGTGAGTGGAAGAGCTCCGAGCTGGGGTAGTGGAGGGTAAGATTACAGGAATGTGTGAGCATACCTTGAGTCTAAATCATAGTTTTGTGAGCAATAAATGGTCAAGGTATCAGACATGACAGGAAGGGGAAAAAAACCCCAACCAAAACCTTATTTAATTGCCTATACTCTTATGCTATCAGCCAGGGTAATAAACAAGGGGAACTGAATTTTTTCATTTATGATTATAAATTTCATCTACTTGGTATTACTTGAAATCTAGTGGGAAGGTTCACAAGATTGGAATGTTAAAATAAATGGTTATAACCTATTTAGAGCGAATTGAATGGGTAGAAGGGGAGGGAAAGTGGTACTCTATATCAAGAGCAATATTATGTATTTCTGAATCACTGAGTACTCAAAAGCAAATGATCTTAAATGCTTTTGAGTTAGTCCTGGCAGAGGAGGCAGAAGAAAGAGGGTACTAGCTAGTACCTGCTAGATATTGCTGAAATAAAGCAGAAGTGGGATGACCAGTCCCTTCAGACTGTTTCTTGCTTTGGGGAGGGTGGGGGGAGCAGCTGTTAAAAACTGTGTGTAAATGCAGGTGACAATTTGTCTGGAAAAGCTTTGTATCTGACACTGAGTATTTGAAAGGTGGGTGAAGAAGAACTGGTCACAGAAGTAAATTAGTGGGCTTTAGTTGTGAGGATCGTAACTTGATTTAACTATGTTGCACACAGAAAGAGTTGAGCTCACACTATAACGTAAAATCTATGACAATGGATGCATACAGATTGTTAGATATATTATGTATGCATGCAAACATGTATCTGTTACTTTCTGAACAACAGCAAGACAAAGATGGGAATGGTCATATGCTACGTCAGCTGGGAGGAATTTTTTTTCCATAGACGATGCTTGGAAATGGCTTAAAGATTTTTTTACTAAATGAATAATTGAGGAAAAACTTAATTCTCTCCTGCTGTTTCTGCCTACAGCATCTGTCAGGATTTTAGAACTAGAAGCTTCGCTTCTCGAAGCTATTTCTTGTTTTGTTTAATAAGAATATTTTGAATGTGGATCAAGTTTATTTTAAAGTGGTTTCTTTAACTAACTAAGACCTGTTTTAAAAGGAGTCAAATTCCTTCAGCAATAACTGAGCACTAATTGTGAATTTAAGAAGTGGTCTGGTGAGAAAGAAATATGCTGTTTACCATTTTTCTAATGGAATAAGCATGTTAAATTTAAGAACTGAATAAATATTTGTTTAAGTACATAATTGCTTAAATAAGTGCGTGCGGACGCTTAACTATGTTTTTCTGGTTAGCAAAAAGACTTGCCAAGCATAGTACAAAAGCTACAGCTAATAATAAGACAAAACAGAGTAGTTACCAATCAATGTGAACCAAACCTTTCTTTAAAATAATAACAACAAAAAAAAATGCAATGCAGGATTAAAGTATATTACTTCTACCAGATTTTCCTGCTTGCTAATTTAAATGAAGATAAGACCAGACTAATACGGAATACTTTCGATTTGAATAAATCCACTGTGATCGAGGAACTAGAATGCAGGTCTCTTAAGGGATATCACTTTCTTCTGGAAAAGCAGTGACAGAGAAAGCTTTGAAGGTCATGGTAGATAATCAGTTGAGTGCAGGTTCCTTGGGCAGTCCTGCGGTTTAAAAGCATTAATATGATATTTGGCTGAGTAAAAGAAAGTGATACCGGAAAACTGAATCTGGTTTTTGGTCCCTTCAAAATGGCTAGTGGAGATGGAGCTCAGATAAAAGAGTTAGGATGGCTTCAGCGAACTGGAGAACATGGTTGATTGTAGGAATTCCCAAGGACTGAGTAACCTGTTAGGTTAAAAGGAGGTGAATCGGGGCTCTTGGTATGAATCTGAGTAAAACTGAGTAAGTGGAGTGGAAATTTCAAAGAAGTATTTTTCAATCCAGCGTCTGTAGCATGGGCGGTGCTTTGGGAGACAAGGAAAGCACATTGACTGGAGAACTGTGACCACATGTAGATGTCAAGTAAAGCTTGCTGTCTCCTTCATGTGTTGCAAAATATGTTCAAATGATCAAAATAACTGGAAAACATCTGAAAATTAACTTGGTCTTTAAAGTACAGTGTGACATGAATGTGAGGTCTCTTCTGCATTATTGCAATCGGATGATTTGTTTTTCTTTCTCTTGTGAATCTCCTGTTCCAACAGTGGGGTCAATTTTATTAAACCTGCAGTACATTATTATGCCCTCAGAAATGAGGAACTTACACTATTTTTAGAAATTTAACGTGGTTCTTAGTTTTGCAAAAGTGAGTGCTTTTTGGAGAGACAGGTCCTCTACGCCTGAGATGTTTGCCATTAGGCAAGTAATTTAAAAATGCATGTAGAAGGTATGAAAACGCCTTCTGGAGATGTAAGGCATCCTTCTAAAAGACGCCAGGTAAACGCTAAGAGTTCAGAAGACACAAAGTGTTATTTTGTGTCTAGCTTAGAATCAGGAGCAGGATAATAGCTGCCTCCTCCAGAAAAAAAAAAACCTTACTTCTGAGAGGGTCTGCGTGTTGCTGTGGTCTCTGCAGTGTGGGCAAGTGTGGATGTGAGAAGCAGTAACCAGCCATAGCTCCTTCTGAACAGGAGACTCAGTGAATGGGGTGCACACAGCTGTGTTGGGTTTTATTTTTTTTCTCCTCTTGGATTTGACTTGGTCTGGCTCTGTAACACCCATGTAAATTGTGAAGCTCTTAAATCTTTCTTTTAAGCTTTTTTTTTCCCAAATGTGTCCCACTGAAGATGGGGTTTCTCCAAGGAGGGAGGTCAGGTGCGGACTTGTAGGTGTTAACTGCATTTGCATGAGGCAGTTCTGGGGAATGATTTTTGCATTTTGGGTTAGCCATCCATCTTGATTCTCACTGTTTGTTGTGAAATCAAAACTGTGCAAATAAAGAAAAGCTTACCTTGCCAGATTGCCATGTGAGAGTGCCAGCGCTTGCATAGTAAGCACTCCTCCCTATCTGTTCTTCTCCACCTTGGCGTGCTTTGGGAGTAAGGGTCTCAATACTGGTTTAGTAACGGTTTACTTTCCAAAATTGACCACAAGAAAGCAAGTTAAACAAATTCATAAAACTGTACAGTAGATGAAACTGTGGCTTAATCATGTCAATTTAGTCTGGCTCTATTAATAGCTAATAAATGGCTTTATATTTTTTTAATGCCTGGGAGCAATGTTACAATATACTGAAGTTATTATTTCAGATAATAACCTCTAGTTCTTCTAGACAATGAATAGACAGTTATTACTAGCTTTTACACAGTATAATTCTTCACTTCAGAACTTTTTTGGGTATTTGGAGAATAAATTAAACTTAATACACAATTTATTACAATTTTATATGTAAGTTTTGCTTTTAATAGTTCAGTTCTCTTTCAAACTTCTGTAAACCTAATAAAAATGTAACTGTAGCTATATATTTATGATAATTTCATTTGTGTGCTTTTAGTAATGCATGTATACTACATACTAATGAGCAAATAAGATAACACATTAGAGTTGGAACATAGAAAGAATCCTGGTAATTAGGATGCTTGGGTACAAATTTTGACTCTGCTGCTGAACTGTTATGCTAATTTATTATAAAATGCATGATACTTGCAAATAAATGATAAAATACCTACCTGGTGCTGCATATTCAGTAGCATTTTATCCAAATAATGTTTATTGAGCAGAAATCGTGTTCTTGCAAAATACGGAAGCAAAATCCAAGTTTTAAGTGTAGTGGAGTTCTAGCAGACTTTGAACAAATGTGCTCTCGCACATCAGGTGGGAACACTTGTGCTGTAGACACAGCAATCAATTGCTTTTATCTCAGCACTTAATTTGATCTGGGTTTTTTGATTATTTATTCCCACCACCACCACCCCTTCTCCCTGTTTACACTGTCTTGTCTTGAAATCTCTTCAGTCTCAGTTGCTGCCGAGGTGGAAATGTGCCTTGTTGCCATCGTGAAGAACTGCCCCCCTCCAGCAATCAGGGTTCTAGGTTTGTTCTCAGTGCAGCAGGGTTTTGCTGTATTGTCTGCAAGAGCACACTTAAGATAGTAGTGTGACGGGAGACGGTCTGGAGATGAGCTTGGGAGGCCTTTGAAAGCGAGGAAGCAAGGGAAGCAGAAACTGAGGGACTTACTCAAAGGATGATACAATATGCAGAGACTCGAGTAGGTATGAAACAGCGGGGTAATAAAGCTGGCGTGACCGACTGCACCAGAGAGGAGTGTTGCAGTGGCTGTGACATGAACTGACAAGGGCATGGGTGGCATATGTAGCTGTGCAGGCAGAGGAAATCATTAATTTTAGGTACTCTTGCTCTGGATGAAGCATCAGGGCATTGGAATAATGTTCGACAGGGTTATTGAGGTAAGAGTGCTTACTGATTTATTTAGGCACATGTTTTCTTTTCCGATTTACTGACATAGGATGTTACTACAACCCTGGAAGATCTGTTTGCGGGGGTGGGAATGGATATGCATGTAGCTTGTAAGAGTACTATGTGTAAAAGCAGATTTAGGAGTTAGTCAATTGGGCAAAGTATTCGTTTTTTCATAAAAAAAACCCACAACAACTTAAGCACAAAATTTGTAGTAGTTTCCAGTTAGTTGTCAGTGGTAGGTTATCATTTACCTACCATTTAGAGTGGCTGAAAGGATGACCTGCAGTAAAACATTGTGGTGTACTGTATAGATGAGAAGAGTTGGGAATGGGGTGTGTGGGCATCCCCTTCCATCAGCCATACTAGTGATCAGTAGATCCTTAAGAACAATTCACCATGTATTTCTGTCCTTTCTCTTCATCTGGTCCCAGTTTTTTTACACCTTCTTTGACATAACGTATATATATACACACACACATTTAGATGCTGTGTGTATATATATGGTGGTATATACCTGACAGCATGGATTCCTGGGCAGCAATAGGTACCAGTCTTAGTAATGGCACTGGCTGTTCTCAGCTCTTGTCAGCTATAGTGATGCTTTAAATCTGTGATTGTCTATGACAATTAAATACAGACCATGTATAGCTCACAAAGCCACCTCTGCCATGACCCCAGACACTGATTTATTTGACTGGACAGTTGGAAAACTATTCAGAATTATTTGTGGAGCAAGCAGCATTTTGAAATTGGTCTTTATTAATAATAACATGATTTATTGCTTCTTATTGTCAGAATAATGCAGAGTTTGAGGGTACATCTGATGTTGCATAAATCTCTAGACAGTGGTGGATGTTTGAATGAATTTTATGCAGTCTACTTATTCACTTACAGTTTTCAAAACAAGTACTCAAAAGCTGCTTCATTTGAAAGGACAGAGTTTTCACAGCTTACCGGGCTGCAGATTTAATACCAATGAACTTCAGAGCTTTTGCCAGGACAAGTGTATTCTTCGTATTGCTCTGCAATTTGGTGGTTTAGCTTTAGAACTAATTGTAAATGTCAGATCTGAAGAAGAGCTTGTGTAACTGTAAACTTCAGTCTGTGGTGGGGTTTGGTTTTTTTTTTCCCCCAGCTATGTCAGTTAGCTTAGCAAGGCATTCTCTCCCCCTACACATGCTTTGCTTTATTTATTCCATGTGTGCTGTTATTTGTTTATTTATGTATTTATTTTTTAAGTATCGTTTGTATTCCGGTCTAAATGTGCTTGAAAATTACCATCTGCTCTCCTGCTATTTAGATAGGGCACGCTACAACTGAGGTGAAGAGCTGTCACATCAAATATTTTCATTCTAGCTTTCGCACCTTTGATATCAAGTTACATAATTGCAGCGCAGGACCATTTCCAGGGATTCCTCATTTTCTTTTTAACCCTCCCATGCCTCCTCCCAACCATTACTAGATTTTACTGCATTTTGAGGGGGGGGTTCCAGTGTGGATGCAGGTTCGTGAATGTGGATGCACGTTTGGAGGTGAGGGTTCAGCCCCTCGAGAAGGGTCCCTCCTTTTGGTTAAATGTTAATGTTTAACAGAAGAAGTGAGAACAGAAAATACAGAATGTGCTTGTCTATGGTGCAAAATGTTTCTTGACAGATAAAGCATTAAAGGGTGGTGGTGTTTGGGGGTTTGCTTGGGTGGTGGTTTTATATTTTCTTCTGGGTTTTTTTCCACCTTCCACAATTCTTGTCTTAAAGTAAAATGTAAGTGGATCGATGACATATGCAGAATATATTTCCTGTAATGCTGAGGTTTAATAATGGTTTGGTAGGGGGTTGGTTTGTTTGGGGTGTTTTTATTAGTCTTAAGTTTGAGGAGTAGGGAAGGCAGAAACTTCTCTCAAAATTAGACAATTATTAAAACGAACAGATAATCTGTATTCACATTGACAGTGGCTTTGGGTTGAATGGGAATAAACTGACAGAACATGGTGTTTGGAAATGAAACATGACGAGAAAGCAGTTAGCACAAACTGCCCAATAATTTATCATAGTCGGGAAAAGAGTGCCATTAGAGCACGGGGCTTGTGCCAGTAAAATAGCTATAAGATAAATTAATGGTCTTACAGTACCAGGCAGTAAATTTGGTGCATGTCATCTGCCCTCCCTGCTGGTTAATTGGGTAATGGTGTGGGGGTACTGGCAAAGGCACCAAATTGCAGGTGTTTATATCTCCTTCACTTTTCAGGCTAGTGACAGTAGGCGTCTGTAAGAGGCGGGTTCTTTCCTTCTGCTGCTGAACTGGTGGATGCATTGAATGTGTTCAGTTATTTTCAGGTGGTTTGTGCACTCCGTGGCTTACATTGGAGGGAGCTTTGCTTTCAGGGGCGACTAGGTGCATCTTTTCTAGCACCGTCAGACACTGTGGAGGCTTTGAGTGGCAGGTTGGTGGTGGCAGGTTGGTGTTGCCAGAGTCTTTTGCCCTTACGTTATGTGGGTGTCCCTCTGCTCCTCCAATGCACCCCTTGACTTGCCTGAGCTCAGGGAGTGGGGAGGTGGGGCCAGGCAGTGGGACAGAGATGAAGTCATGAAGCTCAACCAAACCATGTGATGACGATAACACACTTCCTCCCCTCTTTCCCCCCCCACCCAACAAAATCCCCTTTCCACCACTACATCCTACCCGTGTAACCTTCTGGAAAAACCATGCATCAGAGGTTTCAGCTGAAGTTGCACTCTGTTAGTCATAACTGTAACATGTCATATCAAACCCTGGCGTGGTAGCTGTGACCTGTGGCACGGAAAGGATGCACGTATGTCAGATGAGATCATCCATATGTATGTGTGTGTGTGCACCATGCACATGCTTTCTCTTTCAGGAGTGAATGAGACGGTTTTCCCCGTGTGTGGCTCCAGAGCGCTGGACCACGGGTGCAGTTACAAACTCAGAGAGGAGAAATGCAGGTCTGTCCTGATTTGATCCCATTTTCAGAGTCATGCCAGCGGTTCTGCCTGCTCGCAGGTGCCACTTCACTATTTCAGCTTGAGCTTTGTTTCTCCTGTAGGTCAGCTGAAGCATTTTGGGGAGTAGCGGAAGCCCGATAACATAGCCTGTTTCTCTGAGATTACTGCTTCAGTACTGCATATTGATGTGCTGAAGGCATTGCCAAAATCTGTTCCAGGAGTGGTTAAGTATTTGCAGTATCACCTTGAGATTGCTCTTTCACAGGAAACCTAAAATATTATTCAGCCTCTCCTTCTGGAAGAGGAACAGAGCATGTGAAAAATACACGCCTGGCTGCTAAGAGCTGGGATCTGCGCAGCAGAGCTGCGTTTATGTTTCCTTAAAACTAACCTGCCTCCTCTTAGCAGGGACTTGTGTACCTGTGGTAATTGAATGGGCTGTGGGGTACACTGGGAATTGTAGTTTTGCAGTGTGTTGTGCTCTCAAAATTAATAATCTTTCAACTGTCTGAGGAAGATAAAGACAAGAAGTTCTCTGACAAATTGTTACCTTGTATTTTGGAAATGTGCTTTGAGCACTGAGCGTACCTTCAATTCATCCCTTCAGTTTTTACCTTGATATTCTTAGTAATGGCAATATTTTAAACATCTAAGCTTGTCTTTCTCCTTCATCCCTCCTTGTTTTCTGCAACTGTTTTGGGTTGTTTCAGAGATGTTTCACTCAGAAGACAGTTGCGTCTTTCAGAAAACAGTTCTTGAAATACAACATTTGAAGGAAAAAAAAATTCAAAAATGTTATTGTTTGGTTTTGTAACCATCTAGACATGCAGTGCTCAGCTCGACCAAGTAAGATGTCAGCTTTTCATGCCTGAAGAGTGCTGGCAATATCATATTAGAAGGAGTTTGAAGAATAATTTATAGTGCCTCTAACTTTGAGATAATTTTGGGCTTTCTTCTGCCAGTGGTTTCAGTGAGCTTTTGTTACAAATTTGTTGAGTTTGTTAAAATACTGCTTTTGGTGTAGCCACTGAAGTAGTTGTTACTGAAGAGCTTAAGTAGGCTGAGCACCCGAATCCAGTTAGAAGTAAGAAGGTGACCGTCTTTCTTCCTCATCCGTTACCTTCGGCATTTACACCAGGGAGCTGCAGAGGTTTTCATGGCTTACAGAAAAACTACAAATTCTTTATTGTTTCTGTGCTTTTAACACATACTTAAAAGTGGCTAAGAATACATACAAGTACTTAGAAAAATGTAACTTTAGGCTGGTTGGCTGAACCAAAGACTCTTGCTGCCTTATTTATTTTTCTTAACACCTTTCACATCCCTCAAGGCACGTTATGACTTTGAAAACCAGATTATATATGTGCATTGACTACCCAAGTGCTGAAAAACTGCAGCGTGCTAGACACATTACAACGTATTTGGAAGAAAGGAAATAGGAAAAATATTTAGCAAACTAAATTGGTAGGAGAAGATAAACAGGCAAAATGTAACTCTGTATAGGGAGAGTTTGTTCTAAAGCACTGAGAGTAAGTGGTAGGCTTCATCGCGCTGCCGTAGACTGGAACGAAAGATTTAATATGTTGTCTTTACTGAGGTGATAATATCTGTCAGCCTCACCAATATATTTTATAGATTGTTATGAATTACTTGAGATTTTTCAGATGAAAGACTAATTACGTACGAAATTCAATGAGGATGTCTGTGTTAAGTATAGATGTGTATATATGTATTTAATGTCTCTCGGATGTTGGAGTGATTTTTTTTTTATGCTTCTTAGATTTTCTTATGCCTTTTATGCTTTGCATGATGCAAAATACAGTGTGCATCAATCACATCGATGTTACGTGGCACTTTGCTGGTGTTACGAATCTGAGTCAGAATCAGGGGGGATAAGGGAAACAGTTTCCTTAATTTTGGATGGTTTTCGGTTCCTTGCGGCATGCTGATTCAGTTTGGATCTCAGGTTTTCCCTGTGGATCAGTGCAGTGCCTTGCTAATTTTAGTTGAGCTTAGCAGTGATTCACTGAACGGGTGGGAGACTCCTTTTCTTGATGAGATTAATTTTTCTGCTGGTTTAGCGTGCTGAAATGGCTCAGCTCAGGGCCAGGCTGGTGCTGGAGCAGTGGAAAACAAAGTAGTGGGTGGTGTGTGCCAGGAGGATGGAGAGGAGGGTGAATCTCTGGCACTTGGTTGTGAGATGGGCTTGCTTTGCTGCACTGCCACAGTTGGAACAATTTGAAAATAAGCAGCAATTCACTAGTTATGGCGCCTGTCCTTGAATAAAGCATCGTGGTGACCATGATGGGGTCTGCCAAAGTGGTGTGGCCATGCCTTGTGCTCATCTGTCCAGCAGTTCCATTCTGGACCTAATAAATGTTTAAAAGAAACTAATAACTTTCCATTATTTTCCTCTGGTTTTAATGAACTGCAGCGTTTTGTCAAGATGCTTTGTCTGACTTCTCAAACCAGATGTGTTCAGATTGATGTCAACTCCTTTAAAATACATTAGCATAGGATTTTTCTTCGACAGTCCCATTTGTGAGGAGTAATGAGGTCACTGCACAAGAAGTTTTGGCCTTAATTTGGCGTGTTTTGGCGGCCTGCTAGAAAAGCATTGTTTAGCTAGGCACTCATAACAGAGAGGCTGGTGAATCTTTTTTGTCAAGTAAACGTGCTGTCAGTGCACTCCTACCTTATGAACTTGGTCTCTGTGCAGAAAGTTCACTCACCAAAATGCTGTCTGCTCCATCCTGCCATTCGAAATGTTCTTTTCTCCTCAGTTACGCTATGCTACATGCACAGGAACCTAAGCTCCTTAAGACTGTTTGGAAAGCTTATTTCTTTTTCTTTACATTTGCTAAGTAAGTCTTAAGAATATACATCAGGCAGACTGTTATTCGACATGAATTTCTTGTCACATTCCAGATCTGCCTTGGATTGTGGCAGAATTTATTTCATAAAATCTCTTCTGAATTCTCATTTCCCTTTTTAAATGGCACCGCATCAAATGTCCAAAGTCTGACTCACTGATGAAGTAAGCCTTCAAAAAAGACAGATGGAGAAAGCAAATGTTGTTAAAAATTTTGTCTGAAGTATTGTATCTGTGCTAATAGTCACTTTTTAATCATAATTGATGTACAGCATTTGGTTGGGTTGGGTTTTTTTTTGTTCTTCCCTGTTTCTTAAGGGAAAGGTAGCATATATTTGTATGCTGCTGTTGTTCTGGCTATACTATAACCAATATGTTCTCGTGGAGTTTTTCAGATTCTGTCTTGCAGGAGGATAGATTTAAAAAAAACCCAAACAACCCAACTTCTAAGATATTGCAGTTCCTGTACTAGAATTACCAGAATTTTTACCATTTTTTTTAAACTGCAAGCCAGTATAGTTGTTTACTGAATTTTGTGGTTTTCTTTAAATTAATGTAAAAATTCTTAACTAAGGCATCTTATAGATGTGCACAGTGTAGTTTCTATTTACAGTACTCTGGGGAAAAATTTGAGTGAGACTTAAAAGTGTGTGTGAAGACCTGGTAAGACTCTTATTCTTGTTGCAGTTTATTAGTTACTCCAAACTCTGTATGTATGTGTCTTATTTTATTGATATTTAAAGGAAATGCAGTAGGACTTTTCTTATATCCATTCAGATAGCGTTTTCAATCAGGAGTATTTCTCAACTGTGATGTCCTTTTCAATTATAAAATAGTATTCTCCTTTTATAGCTGAGTATTAAATAAATTTTAAAATAGGATCAGCATGACTGAAATAAGATCTTTTTGTCAAGATTTATGTGTGTGCATACAGAAATACTACATTTCTGAGTACGGCAAATAATATGTCAAATCTGAGCCACAAAATAGGAATGTAGATGGATCCTTGCAGCGCATGTATTTTATTGTTACTTTCCCAGTGATTTTTCTTTCATGTAGATTGACATAAAGACAAATATGTACTTTCCTTTTGATATTAAACCCACTGTCTCACCTGTGAGGGATTGTAAAATTATATCCCTTTTAAAAGAGAATACATCAATCTACAAAAAAAATTGCATCTTCAAGATGAGGTCTTTCTTATTTCTCTATTCCTAAGTGTATTCAGAAACAAAGAGAAAGCTACAGGATTTAAGTCAGTCTGCAGATTGCATCAAATACTGTGAGTCCTCTAATTTTGCTATCAAGTTATGTATTTTCACACTCTTCTTTGGGGCATTTGCTATGTGAGTATCTGTTCAGTATCTGTTCAACAAGTGTGGTGTGGTGCTTGCCTTTTTTTTTTTTTTTTTTTAAGGTCCTACATCAAAGGATCTTACTGCAAATTTAAAAGGATGTAAAGGTTTCTATGATACCATAAATAGTATAACAAATAATTTGTTGTAGGTGCAGTTTCTGAAATGGGGTCTTTGGGGTGGGGAGAAATGTTTAATCTGTGGATATAGCTGGTAGTTCTTAATGGTAATTAGTAGCTATTGAAGAAAGAGTTTAGGTAGAACATTAATTAAAATAAGCCCATCCAAGCCTTGCAATAATAGACACTGACTGCCATCTATCCATGTGGGGTTTTTTTAATCAGATCTATCAAACGATGATTAGCTCTCTGCCTAGCCTGTGTTTTCAGTGCAGTTCTGCATCCTAATACCTGAAACTTGCCTCCTTCTGGGTGAATGCCTAAGATTTATTTATCTTCCTGTGGGACTTCAGTGTTTATCTTGTTGGCTCTGAAAGCCGAAATAGAGGATATTTTTCCAAGTATACCCTCACTTTAGAAACAGCTTCATAACTGAATATTAAAGTTAAATGAAAAATATTTCTGAAGTACAGGCATCATTGCCTTGTTAATGTGCTTCCCTCTGTCCACCCCCTCTCCAGTCATCTTTCTGTCACTCCATTAAGTACCGCTCGGTCATCAGTTGAAAAAGCACTGAAGATGGAGAGAGCGTGGTCCTGACTTTTTTGTGTGTCTTTGTTCAGCTAGATGAAGGATGAGGGCAGCTGTTCATTTTTACAACTGTTGACAATGGTGAAGCTCTTACTGTTCCCATCCATTACACAAACTGGGTCAGCGTAGAAGGGGATGTGAGCAGTCGGATATTGTCCTTAAACAGAAGGATTTCTTTTTCAAGTTTTAAGTGGGCACTGGGAAGTGTTAGATGAGACATATTTATTTCTTTATTTATTGTAATGTCTGTTTGGTCAGGAGTTCAGTTGATATTCACGCAGGGTCTTTGCTGCACCAGGGTTGGGGCAGCAGTAGCTTGTGAGACTTTGTTCTCCTTGGAGAATTGACCGAAGTCTTTGGAAAAAAAACCCTGAGCTGTGTGGCCCAAACCTTAAGCATGAGGCTATGTTACTTTTTGACCCACAGACATTTCCCCAGTGCTATTCAAACCTTTGATGCCTTTAGTTCTAGAGTAACTTTGGAAAGAGAGGATGCCAGTTGATTTAGTGAAACCATAACTTCATCTTTGTTAACTTTCTGAGAATTATTTGTTCATTTTATTGATGTCTAGTTGCTTATGGTGAAGTGAAAGAGAACTGCGAGAGGTCTGTCAGTGTTTTGGAGCTCTGTAGATGGGGACAGCATTTTTCCATGTTAAAATTATTTTAATGTCCAAGAAAATCATGTTCCGCTCTGACTCAGCTTAGTCTGTATCTGCCTACAGGTTTATGGATACTACATTAAGCAAACTCTAATAAGCACACTGAAGTAAATTTATATATCTTATTTGTGCTGTGTAAACCCGTTGTAAGTCCATATTAATTTTTCTCTATATTAAGTGCTTATTAATTTTTAGTATTTCCACATTTTGCCTACATAGGATGGTATATTGGAGTGCATTAGTTTGAATTCCTGTAAGCTGCTGGAAAATGTGGTGAATGTAGTTTTCTGTAGGCAATGAATTTTTGTCATAGTTAAAGTAACCTCAAAAGAAAATTTGATTTCAAAAGATGGGGGAGGGGTAGTTGAAAAGTTCAGTTTGTTTGTTTTTTCTCAGAATAATGTTCTTTTCAGTGACTTTTTTTTTTCTTTTTTCAGTTGTAAGCTTTGACTGTATGTTCTTGACCATTGTAGTCAAATCTAAATATTTAAATTTTGTAGCTTTTCCCAGTTTTGGGTTTTGACAGACCTTTCTGTGCGTATGTGTAAAAAATTATCTTTCATTCTGAGTTGAAGCCTTACAAAAGCACTTAATTTCTGCCATGGTTTGGTACAGCACAACACACAAAACCCACAAAAAACCAAAACACCCCAAACTAACTCTTAGGAGCTTTCACGTCTCCCTATCAGGCATTGAAATCTGCATCCATGTAATTAAAAAAAGTCACTTATAAGGAAAAAGTGTTAATTCCCTTTATTTTGATATGTCATAAACACTGATTTTAAATTCTTCCTACCCTGTCCTGCACTTTGCTGACGTCTGAAGACTTTATTAATCTTCAGCCTTACTCTCCCTGGTCCCTAAGCTCTTTGGAAAGCTCCTGTGTTTTTGCATTGGAAGTTTTGTCTTGGTTTGCCAGCTTGCTTTAACATGGAAGAGCAGGGAGAAAGAAGGTAAAGCGGGAGATGCTCCGCATACAGCTCGAAGGGTTTCTCTCCATTAGCTGTGCTGACTCCTTTTTGCTTGTCTGAGGTAGAACGGGGCTTTGATGGATCTTTTAATATGAGTATCATCTTCCAACACAGAGCATGGGAACGGATTAGCCTAGAGGGTATGAGAGTCATTCTCTAAGAGTATTTTAAGGGGGGCATCACTGACAATTCTGCCTCATGTCCATTTTTCTTGGGTTTATTTTCAGCACTGGTCTGTGCTTATATTTGTAGCTGTGAAATAGTTTTCTGCTGTTAAATGTTAAAATAAGTAAGGAATATGTTTTGTAATCTTTGAGTCATTTGCTCTTCATCTTATCCTTTCAGGTGGCATACTGCTTCCTGATGTGAAGAACAATTGGGGAAATATTTAAATGGATTTGTTTGGGGGTTTTCCTGAGTCACAGGGGCTTTCTTTGGGTATTTTGGTGTACACAGTCCTGAAATAGGTTCTTAGTAGTTAACTGAAAAAAAGAAAAATGGGTAGGAGGACAGTAGTTGCATGTGTTCAGTTGAAAGTCCTGCTGGAATATTAAGTTCTCAGGCAAAACAAATTCAGAAATGAATATATACTGCTGTGATAACCCTTGGGGCAGAGGTTAATCTGTAGTACAATTTATTGAGATCTACCAGGTGATGTGTGGGGAGATCCTGAAAAGAAAGAAGAGGTGGCAGATAGTGGTGGTGTGCTTGAATTTTTAAGGGAAAAAAAAGAAAAGGGTTTTACTGGTTTTGCTAACAATTCTTTCATCATCTGAAAATGTATTTTTTTTTAAGAAAAGGCAAACCAAGTTTTGCTACGAAAGTATAAATTCAGTACAAAAATGAATTGTGTGTGATTTAAATAACTCCTAACAAAGATTACTATAGATTGCTGCTCTTGTTGGGTAGTTATTTCTTGTTTGGGAAGAGATTGCGGCTGACTTCTGAGTTGCAGTAATTAATCAGGATCTTCGACCTAAACAGCTATTTTGAATGGATGCCTAATGATAATCTTCCCTCCTAATCATTTCAGTTTATTGTTGGGAGAATGTTGCAGCTCCCAAATCTTCTGCCTAGGCACTAAGACAGCGGTAGTACCGAAAGGGTAAAACAAATGAGGGAAGGAAAAATACAGTGCAAACAGAGGAGGATCCTGATATTACAGAATAAATCTAAAGAGACTATGTCTAGAGAGAGAACTGCAGAGTGAAAATAGAGCACAGAAGGACGGAGAAGAAAAGTTCAGTTAAAGATAGTGGAAGGTGCTGTCAGTAGCATGTATCCTGAGTTGATAGGAGCTGTGGAGAGGCTGCCTAGGTGCAGGGTGAAGGGCAGGGGGTGAGGGTGCCCACTCGTCCTCACCCAAAGCAGGCAGAGCCTTTCAGGCAGCCTGGGTTCATGTCTGTCTCTGCTTTCGTAAACCATGCTATGCAAGGCCAGTGTTGGCTATTCACAATGATGGTGAACTTCTTGACTTGTACTTACTGACCAAAGCCTGAAAACTGCTAACGAGGTTCCTTTGTCAGCTCCCTGATGATGTGCAAGCCTTTCCTGTGGATGGGTGTCATGTGGCTGTGCCGCCTCGTGCAAGGAGGGGACAGTTTGTGTCTTGGGCAGCAGTCGGTAATCTGTGGCTTGGGTTCCTTTTGTCATCAAAAGAAGACTTCAAAGGATGGGGAATTGCGTCACAATCAGTCCCACTGATGGGTGATTTTGGTGTGCACTGATCTGCAGTTCTTGGGGAGCTATGTGTGTGTGGTGGTGTTTTGTTAAGGTCAGAGTTGTTTGGTATAATCTCTTTCCCTATCAACTAGCCATGCTGAAAGCACTTTTTTGTTAATATTACTGGAGGTGTTCTGCTGCAGCAGCAGCAGTGATTACAAGGCTACTACATTTTTGGCTAACAAATGCAATAAATGTGATGAAAATCCCCCTGTGTTTTACATTTCACTGCATAACATGTTATATAAACATGTTAAACACTTCTGTCTGAAGAACAGCTTTCCACAAAGGTAAAATGTATTTTCCATGGCCGTAGGAAACGGCAATTCCCGCTCGCTTCCCTCTCCCCCACGTATCAAAGTCTGTACGTTTCCAGAGCTTTAAAATACACCTTCTCTTACTTTGCTGCTGCCCTTCGAAGTACAGTATTTCTGCGTGTCTTTGGGTTTGATGAGGTGAGAGGCTGCTCTCTGGAGGAGGCGGCTTTCCTGACGCTGGGGACCTGGCGAAGGCGCTGGGCGGGAGCAGCCAGGTCCCTGCCGGAGCGTGCCGTTGCGCCAGTCGCTAATTTGGCTTTTTGTATTCTCATCCTGTCTGTTTGTGGTATTTAATGCTCTAACATCTCTTTGGTTGGGTGAACCCATATGTCATTCAAATGGGAACCTGTGCCTTGCCATTGGCCTGACAGCCGCTCAGCCGTGGAGCACAATGATAAAATTATGAAAACTGTGTCTCTGCTCATTGGACCAGTGGAATTTACAAGCATTTCTCCTCCATGTGCCTAAACACCATGTTGCTGCGCCTTGGCTCGCACAGCAGATTTTTCTGGATTATAAGCCTTGTCAATAGTGTGAAAGCTCACTCGTGTCTTGTTTTCTCCCCCCACCCCTTCCTTTATTTGTAGACATGTGCTCCTCACAGACAAAATCAAAACGCTTTGATGGTTACAGAAATAAAAGCAGAGATATTTTTATGATAAGCAACACTTTGCTGCTGCTTGGTTCTGTCAGTGTATTTAACAGTCAATATGAGAATTGTTATTTGCATGCAGATTCCGTTTACTTCAGCATTATTTATAAAGCAATATTGTGCGACGGTAAAGCCGTATCTGTAAAGCCATGGGTTTGCTTCATGTCTCCCTTTTTGTCGTATGGTACACATTACAGATCCATAATTCAAACTTAAATGTTATTTGACATAAGGGAATAAAACTATTTTCAGCTCGTGAAAAAAACCCCATTAGTATAAACTTGAAAAGCTCTTTCTCAAAATCACCATGTTCGAACTCATAGCACATTTCTGCTGAAGTGTAGCCTTACTTTTTTGTGTGTGGATGAAATGTCATGGCAATAATCAATTAATCTCATAAAAGTTAGTGAAATATGCTTGCTAATACTTGGTAGTGAAACTGAACTCTGCAAGTGTACTGTATTAGCAAGGTGCAATTTTGCTGAACTCGCTTGCCTTGTGGACCTTGTTGGTTGGGTTTTGAAACCCAAGACAAGTTTCTCAGTAATCAGAATTACCTGGGTTCTCCTGCATCCTTATATAAGAATTTTCTGTGCTTTCCACTTATAAAGGATTAATTTATTGTTCAAGTCTAGAAATAGTGCTGAATGTCTGTTGAAATCTCAGAGAAAAATGTATTCCCCTGCAAACAATTGTTTGTTTCTCTGATAGTGAAGTTCGTAGTGTCCCTGAATGCAGTTTTTACCCTTCAAGTGTATAAACTCAGCAGTAGGAAAAATGTAAGGTGGGAAGAGTTAATATAGTCAAAACTGAACTTGGTTTTGTGCGTTTTTTGTTGTCATTTTTTTAAAAAATAAAAGTAGTATATTCTGTTCTTACTTTATTTGGACTCCTTTGCTTTTGACAAAATTAGAAAAACACACCTGAGAGTAGCTAGCAGGAAAAAATTTATTCCTGATTAGTCTTCCAATTATTGCAAATTTCTTGTATTGAAGCTTGTATAGTACCTTTCTTGACTACCATTGACAGGAAAAAAAGGTTGTGGAGATCCTTTTAATTTTAAACCTTAAAGAGCTTTTCCTTGGCTTTCTGCTATCCTCTTTGGGCTTGCTGGTAATAGTGTAGTGGTGGGGTTATCTTTCATGTTCATTATCTCTGAAAATTTGAAACCCCAAATCTTTTATTTTCTGTTTGCCAGCAAAATTATGTGCTGCTGTGTGAAACGCAGACATACCTGTGTTCCTTGCCCCAAGGACATTGCAGTATAAATCCCTGGGCTCATACGTTCACGGGCGCATCACTAGTTACACCAGTAGCTTTGGTCCTGTTAAGCTCAGCGGCGCTACTCGTGTGATTAAAAATGCATAGCGGTTTGTGGAGTTGGAACCTGAATAACATGTAATGGAAATAAATAAGGATGTGGGTGGGAAAGATGTATAGAAAAGGTGGAAGGTTTTGCTGAGTTTGTAGGGCGTCTTTGGAAACGTGTGCGTTTCAACTGGGACTGACTTCACGGGTTTATTTATAATAAAAACTTTAATAAATTATAAGACCTATATAGCAAGTACTTTGAATTCATGTATTTTGTGAATCCAGCTGTAACGTTCTTTGTAGGGCTCTGCAAAGCACTGCACTACATTGTGTGTCTGCCCTGTTCATGTGCTGAATTTCTTTCCTACTCCTTTTATATTACTGCACTTGAGAGAGTTTTCACTTGCTAGTTGGAACAGAAGCTGAAGGGGATCTTTAGGAAAGCACAGTCAAGCAGACATAATAAATTTTGAAAGGCATAAAAAACCTACCTTCCAATTGAGGGAAGTAAAGATTTACAATACATCATAGAAACACTTTTTTTTTTTTTTTGGATAGAGCAAAAATCTTCCGGTTTTGCAAAGCTTTTCTTACTGCGAGGCGGTGGAAGAGCCACTTGCAATGTAACAAGTTGTTTTCTTTTTGACTTGAAGATGAAATAAGATTATTTTCACATCAGTTACCGGCAGCAGAGTAGAAGAGGCAATGCTTTTAAATAGGTGCTTGTCTGGGCTTTTTTCTGTGATGCACAGAACTGTTACGTTGGATGCTAATTATTTGATTATGTGCCTTTTCTTCTGGAGAGACGTTGAGATACACTGCACTGAATCAGCTTGCTTTTCCTCAAGGGAGTGGGTCCTCAATGAAATGCTTCCCAGGAAGAACAGCATCCAACTGCTGGTGAAACAAACCAGCATTTAAAGATAGCATCTAGTAGTGTATTGCCTTGTGGTGTGAGGTTATTAAATGTCCTGGGTTTTAAGGGTCCTCAGTTGACAGATTCTTGTAAATTTAATTCAAAAAGACCCAAACCCCCAAGAACCCACCCCTAACCCCAAATGATAAAGTTTACTGTGCACTCCTGAATTCCCAGACTAAACAGAACATGTTTGAAGGCAGCTGCTTCTCTTAGATTGATAATTTAATGACATTCACCACATATCGGAGCTGTTGAGAGAATTGTATTATAAAGATTTGTAGATTGCTTTTAACAACATAGACTATTAATTTATTTTACCTTTCTAACATTCCTGTTACTTTGAAATGTTTCTTTTTAAAGAGCAGTTACATTTTACCATAAAGCATTCCTGCTTTCCCTGCAAAAGGGTATTTATTGCTGCTGCTCTTCTGGATGAAATGTGATGACATCATCCTTTCCCATCTATTTTAAATGTGGTGAAAGGGATAGGTTTTGCAAGCACACCGCTGTATGTGAGGGGAGGAAGAAAACAGGTGGACATTGGTAGTGTTTTGTAATTGAGTCTTACCCAAAAGAGACTTCCCTTACTGTAATTTACTATAGCAGTTTACTTGTCTAAGTGAAAATCACTAATTTTGCCTTTCTAATCCACGAGTAAGACACTAATGCTGTTCCTTTCCTTGGTAATGCGCTTTTATAGGCCTTTGAAGGTATTTGTGGCTACTGTGTTTGTGTGGGTTGTTTGGCTATCGCTACTGTTTTGAATGTTGATCTTAGTTTTGAATCACAAGTGTTTTGGAGCTTTCTTAGCTTACTAAATTTCTTCAAAGATTGTGATCTTGGTGAGTAAATAGTAGCATGTGGCATAGTTCTTTTATTTTCTGTAAAATCAAAAGAGCCTTGATAATTGTAAACTGAGGAGATTTAGTTTATTTTTACCTCTTGACATGAAAGTAAAGGTGAGTAGAAGCTGAAGTACTAGACTAAATAATCTGTGCTTTTTTGATGTGGTCTTTTTTTCAATCGCTGCTTGCTTTTAATTGGCAGTACTCCTGTTACTCTCCCTTTCCTCTTCCCTGTTTGACCCCCACCTGCCTGATTTCTGTGCTGAATATTTAAACCAGAGGTCAGTTTGGCTCTGTGTGTTGTTTAAAATACGCTGCAGCCGAGCTGCTGAAGGGAACAGCGTCAGCATAAAATGCAGAGACCATATTAGGTCTGAGAGGATGGAAGTGCGCGTAGGTTATCAATAAATACCTAAATCAAAGTGAGCTTACTCTATATAGATGTATTTTTTTCATAGTGAACTAACAGTGTTTTTGAGCTCCAGTCCCCTTCTCATCACAGAGTAATAATCCCAGTTCGTGCTGTTCGTGTTTTCTCCTTTTCTTTCTTCTAACTCCCATAGCACAGCTTTTTCAATCCAGCATTCACTGCACATGTTCCAGTCATGAGGTTACAAAGCTGACATTGCAGTCTCAGCAGAGGTTATCTCTTTAAAATTCCCTAAAATTCCCCTTTGGCACATCCAGTTTGGCAGCTGGGTTTCTGTAGGAAACTGATGGAGCCACCCCCTCCCCTTATGTCCTTTATAAAAATAGAAATCTATTAAACCTCTGGCCAGAAGGGCAGATGGGTAAGTACTCCCTCCAAAGCAGACAGAGCTGCTTCCTAAGCTTTTCTCCCTAGTTTTATACTCAAAAAAACCCCAACCTAAACCACCAACCTACCAAAAAACACAGATGTTTATTCTTCAAAGCCAACCAAGTGGTGAAAATATCAGCTTTTAAAATTAAAATGCATCTTGCCTGTTCTTCAGGACGTGCTCTGGAAGGTGTCTGCAGCTGCTGAGAAATACTGACCTGTTTGACATATTTCAAATAGTTACGCAACTGCAAAATCAGAAGCTTGGTTTAATCTTAGAACCTCATGCCTGAACAATGCTGTAGCTGGTAAAGTACGACTGGTACTCAGGGAAGGATTTGCCAAACCACATGGGAGGCATAAACATCTAACTACTGACATAGAAAAGCGATCACTGAACTAATAGTATTAAAGAAGTGATCTAAGTGGGCATTGCCCACTTGCATTTTACAAAGTGGTTTTACCTTCATGCAGATAATGCCCCTGGAATGCATTACTTGCTTCTGCTTCCTTGCAAGGAAGGAAGGGAGAGAGAACTCTGTGTGCGTGTCTTCCTCCCTGCATCACTGCTTTCTCCTTGGGTGTCGTTCTGGGTGAAAGCTGTAATGACTGCTATCCAGTGTGAAGTGGGCTACATTTTCTGGCAGAATTTCAGTGTGTGAGTTTGAGGAGGCCCAGCAAAACCAGGTGTCCTCTTAGAAAGGCAAGGAGAGAAGCTCCTTTTGTAGCTTCACCTTGTGGTGCAGCTTTCTTGTGGCACATGTACTTAAGAGGGCTCTGCACGTCCTCTCTTCTCAAGAGCTGGAAGTTGTTACCTCGTGTATGGGCTGCTCTTTTGGAAAGTGAGAACTGTGAATTACGGGCTCAGCAAGGGGAGGAGAGATCTGGAAGGCAAAATATGACAACTCTGCAGTACAGTAGCAGCTAAGGGGAACACTAGTGGTAGCTGCAGTGCCACTTCTCTTATGTTGCCTTGGGGTTACCCTGGCCATGTGGAATTGTTTCTGTGTGCTAAGCTAGCAAATGGCTGTCCGTGAACGTTCTGCTGGTTTAGTGTGGTAGAATGGCTTGGTGGAGGACCAGACCAGCTATGGGAGGACTGACAGGCCAGGAGAAAGGAGGTGGTGGTCAGACTTTCGGAGCAGCTGTCAGATGGAATTGGAGCTGGAGAGCGGTTGTCTTCATGCTCTAGCCTCTGGAACATCATACAAAAGGTGAACAACCCCCGCTGTGTCCTCCTGTCTTTCCAGAAGACAGTTTGCCTTTATGCAGTGCCTGCTGCCAGGAGAGCCCCTTCCTTCCCCAGCCCCTCAGCGTGCAGATGTGGGCACCAGGGAGGCATGAGGCAGGAAACCGCTCTGCAGACTACATGAGGAGCTCAGGGGCATTTCTTCACCGAGTGTTTCTTGTAGAGGAGCTTTGAAGGGAGCCCTCCTGAGCAGCTGTGCTCTCTGCATTGCCTTTGGAAGAGCTAGCGCTCTGTTAGCTCCTGTGGAAAACTGCAGCAGCAACTGCTATTTGGATGCCCTGCCTGGTGCTTGCAATCTGTCTTTGAGGAGTGTGACCCATTTAAGGCTCTTCTCACCTCTTGGCTGATGGTCAGCAACCAGTGACTACATGCACCTGACACCTGATGCTAAATCCCATATGATTTGCAGAGAGCATTGCACCTCCTGGCTCTGAGTTACCCTGTGTATCTTCTTGTTTGTATTGAGAAACATCTTTGCAAATGCGGCCCAGCTATTTAACCATCTTGGATTTGGCCCCAAGCCCTTTTCTTGAAAGGTTGCTTTTTAATGCAATGAAGTGTCCACTTTCTTGTTATCCTTAAAAATGTTACCATTCCCAATTCCCCACATATTTATACAAGGTGTCTGTCATAAAAATAATTTCATCCTTACCCCATTCTCTTATGTCTGCTAGAGTTTATAGAGAGAAAAAAGAAAGAAAACAAACAACCACACCAAAAAACCCCCAAAACCAAACCAACACCCTAAAGTTCTAATAAATTAAACAATGCAAGACTCTGCATGTTTATCACCAGTTTGGGTGAAAAAGTATAATGCATTGTGTTAGCACTCGTAACCCACTTCAGTGCAAAGTCAGATGGGTTAATGTAGATTTTCTTTCTCCACCAAGGTGTGGTGGCTGCTGCTTGTCAGTGTTTTGTAAGAAGTGAGAAAACGGAGGACTGAATATTCAAAGAGCTTGTGGAGAAGGGGGGGATTGCAGATACGTTGGGAGTGAGAGGAGGAGGGTGTAGGGTTCTCACTTGTGTGGTGCAGACATCCTTAATCACCTTTCTGAACCAGCTTAAGTCTGGAGCCCTTTGGTGCTTAGCGCTGTAAGACAAAAGCTACCTGGGACACCTTTATTACACAGAAGTGAAATGAACTATTCACTTTCCTGCTTGCCTGTTACTCTTGATCAAACGTGCTGCACCACAGAGCTCCCACCATTCTTTCACCCTTGGTGTCTTGGAGCAAGAACCCCAAAGTGGATTCATTTCTTTCTTTGTTAGTGAAAGATTTCCCTGTAATGCATCTGTTTTGTCAAAAGATTCTCCTCTACACTCTATAGTTTTGGAGGTATTGAATGTTCCTGATGGATTCTTTAAAGTGTTTGAAAGTGCATAATTGGGGCACTTGAGCATAAAACTACAATTATACACTTGTGTGTTAATTTTGTGTACAGATAGATGTTACTTCAGTCTGGCCATAAATGAGCATTTTATTGTGAGTGTAAGAATTCGTTTTGTGACTGCTTAAACAGTATAGGTGTTGAGATAATAGCCAAACCCAACCAGATTTGGGAA